>GL379954.1:162255-183088 GCA_000143925.2 Caenorhabditis brenneri
ATTGAATGCTTTACAAACGTGAGGAATGAAATTTTAATCACGCAAAACTACAAAACTACAAGTTAACTTTTTACGCCTCCATTTTTGCATTTTTGCATTTTTTGGCGACTTTTAACGCAGCATTATATGTGGCAGTTCTTATTCTTCCGGTTATTATTCTTCCAGTTCTTATTTGTAGCAGTGTATCATTTGTAGCAGTTCTCATATGTAACAGTTCTCATTTTTCACGTTCTCATTTGTAGCAGTTCTTATACTGCCGGTTCTTATCCTTGGTACCACCCCATTAACTGAGATTTTTTTGTTCGTATTTCAGTTGATCCCTGTACTCAAAGGAGGCCTGTTTGGCATAACACCAAAATCGTTACCGAGTACTTACCTCTTCCAATGTATTGAAAAACCTGAAGCGATAAAAACCGGTGAACAATTTTTGAAACAGTATTTTTTTACTGTTTCGAAAATAATGCCTTCTATCTTGTTATAGCTTATGTTGCTGGTCAATACAATTTACTGTGTTAGTCTTCAAAAAAATTTTATTATAATTTTTTTGTTGACTTTCAAATTTTTGGAATTATCATGACAATGATATCGAACAAATGAGCATTGAACAGAATTTCATTTGTCTTCAGAATATTTTTTTTGGAAACAGTAAAAAAAATATTGTAACGTTTAATATTTTCTAGAACATTACCATTAATTTTCAGATAATTACAACATTCCGAAAAATTTTTGATTTTCACGATTTACAGTATTACAACTACATTGAATTTCTCAAAACACTGCAAATTTCAGTTTTTTTTATACAGTATTGAAATTCTCAAAGAACATTCCCTATTAGACTTTTCCGTGAAACAGTAAACTTTCGGTAATTCTGGGTCCACCTTAAGTTATTTTCAGCATATTAAATCGATTTTCATTGTATTTTCTCCATTTTTCCATCGAAATTGATGTTTTTACTGGGATTTGTTCGATAATATACCGTTTCAATACCTCGGCAGTAAAAATTTTTTCGCTGATTGATGATTTTCTAATTTTTTGATCACATGAACTAATTGTCAACCTTTACATTGGAACAGTCAGTGAATCTTCTTTGAAACATTGAAAAATTGCTGTTTCGAAAAAATTTGGAAATTCTGAAAAGTACTGGATTTGCAGTTTCAAATTCATGATGCTTCAAAACATTTCAGAGAAAAAAAAACTTTTTTAAACTTTTTTTTGCCCGTAGTTCAGAAGTTGTTTTTTTCTGAACCTCAAAAGTTTGGAATTCAACAATGGATTAGAGGGAATTGTATCTCATTTCAGAACAGTTTTTCCTAAAACAGTAAAAAAATTTGTAGTTATAGGCTCATAGTTTTTTTACCATTCAGAATTTTTTTCCGAAAATTCCGAAAAATTTCTGATTTCCACAATCTACAATTAGTATAACAACCAGTCGGTGGCGCCGCCTACGGCGGCTCACCTCCTTTTTGTTCGTCGCTACGCTCCTCAATGGGAGGTTAAGTTGGTGCTACCCCGCATTAGAACCGGCCGCATCAGAACTGACCCGTATTAGAACTGGCCGGATTAGAATCGGGTACTTCCGAAATATCTGGAAACTCGAAAAAAAAATGTTTAGGGCCACAATGTCATATTCTGTTCGAAAATACAGCCTCGAGTCGCAACTGGGAGATTGAATATGTCCCGGTTCTGATCCGGAAAGTTCTAATACAGGACAGTTCTAATTCCTTCCAATTTACCTTATGTTTTTGTTTCTGGAAGATTCTAGAAGTTTCTAGACTGTTCTGGAAGGCATTTCATCGAGAGCTCCCCAGTGAAATTTTCGGGTTACTGTAACTACCGTAGTTCTACAGTAATCTCCATCATTTTTGTTCGTATACTATTGGGGTCCCATAGGTATCACATGCAAAAAATGGGACAAATCTGTTGACTCTGAACCTGGTTTCTACATAGTGTAGCGATATTTGGTCACTGTAGCTACCGTAATCCTACAGTAACCCGAGCTGCAAACTTCATAGAATTGAAGCGCTCGGTGACCCATGACTACATGCCAAATATGATAGAAAACGGTCGACGGGTACAAAAGTTATTCAGTGATAAGTGCGGCACAGACACACAGAGCTATTCCTTCATTATATAGAGAAGAGAAAAAACTGTAAATTTCAGATTTTTTTTTTGAAACAGCAAAAAAAAATTCACTGTTTCAAAATGTGAAAACCTTGAAAAAAAAAGGGAGGCAAAAGTGTCTTACTGTCTGTGTCTTTCCAAGAACTTTAAAGGCGCATAACTCAAAAGTAAGGGGATCTAGAAAAAAGTTGTCCACTGGAAAGTTGTTTAGAATTGAATTTTGATCAACTTTCTGTTGACAATTTTCCACTAGCTCCGCCCCTTTTCGAGATATGCGTCTATAAAGTTTGAGAGAGGTTTTTACTGTTTCAACGAAATTTCGTTACTTTTGCCTAACCCAATAAAAATAGTGCGTTCTTCGAAGTACTAGAAATAGGCGGAGCTTATCCACAAAAAAAATGAGATCAAATTTTTTTTTTGAAATTAGTTCGAAAAAGGCCCAAAAAGTCGAAATATTGCTGAGTCGACGCTTTTTTTTGGTTGTTTTTAATTTCTCTAGCAATAGTTTTAGCTAACTTAAAACAGGAAATTTTTTTGAGACAGTAGAAAAAATTTCACTGTTCCAAGCGAAATTGAAGCTGTCGATATTTCTGAAAATTACTAATTTCATGGAGACTCATTCATCTTCTCGAGAGAAAACTGAACGGAGAAAACAAAAGTTTCCAGGAAAATTCATTTGAAATACCATTTTAGATTTTTTACTGTTTTAGAAACTATAACTTCTACCTTTTGAAAAATTATATTGCTAACTTTTTTTCACTAAATTTTTTTTGAATCCTAATTTTCTGGGAAACGAAAATGAATTCGAATACATAAGAATACTTTTTTTCACAGTTTCTTGACAATTTTCTGTCAGTTCCAGCAACTTTCAGAAAATTTGGAAAACCGAAAATTTCTGATTTTTATAATGAGAACAAACAATACAATGAGTTTCTCAAAACATTGTAAATTTTGTATTTTTTTTGAAACAGTAAAATTTTTACTTTAACAAAATGTAAGAATTTTGAAGAAATCCAATCGAAATCACTAATAGAGCTGCAGAAAAGCTCTCTTTTTTTTGAAAAACTGAAATTATTCTCAAAAATATTTCCTAATAGATTTTTTTTGTGGAACAGTAAGTTTTTTTGGTGATTCTGCTTCAATTTGTGGTCATTTCCAGTAGATTTTCATTCTGAACATTTTTTCCACAAGTCCAACCAAATTAATGATTGAAAATTTTCAAAAAAAAAATTTGGTAGATTTTTTGTGAAACAGGATTTTTTTCCAGTTTTCGACCCTTTTTTGCATGCTTCAAATGAAGTTCTTATGAAAATTAGCCGTGTTGCTTCAATTTTGTTGTGATAAATTTTCTTTCAGCAATATTTGGAAGACAAAAAAACCACTAAAACACTGAAAACCCTCTAACAGAGAGGCCGGAGCTAGAAAAAAGTTGTAAACTGGAAAATTGTTCAGAATTGAATTCCGAGCAGCTTTTTCCTAGCTCCGCCCCTTTTTGAGATACGCGTCTTTAAAGTTTGAGAGAGGTTTTTTTTAACGTTTTTTACTGTTTCAACCAAATTTCGCTATTTTTGTCTAATCCAATGAAAATAATACTTTCTTCAAATATCACCCAAGCAGTGGAAGTGGGCGGAGCTTATTCAGAAGAATAGTCCAATTTCACCATTTTCAGTGAAAGCTGAATTAGATTAAATGATCAAAAATGTCAGAAATTGTTGGGACTAAAAAAAAAGTTCAATGATCGATGAAATTACTGTTTCAAAAAACTTCAGAAAATTTTGAAACTGTGTTTTTTCATTGCCTCATGGAAAATAAATTCTGTAGTAAGGCTTGTTCGCCGGACGGGCAAATTTGGACACCCACCGTCCGTCCGCCCGGGGGCGGATGGCGGACTGGGTGGACGGGCAATTCGCCGTCCAAATACAAGCCTTGTTCTGTAGCTAATTTCTTCAGAATTTTAGTTTTGAACCCTTCTTTTTAATTTGATTTATGGCCTTCAACGAATAATTGAATTTATAGCTAGCTTGAAATAAGAAAATTTTTTTCTGAAACAGTAAAAAAAAATACTATTCCAAGAGAAATGGAAACTGTCGATATTTCTGAAACTAGCTAGTTTGACGCATATGTTCTCTTCTTATAGAGGAAATTGACAAGAAAAAGCAAAATTTTTTCGAAACAAATTATTTTAAAGGTGGCCGGACAGGAAAGCCTCGTGGTGCAGAAATTAGTGCAAATACGCAAATTGTCGTAAAATGTGGTACATGCAGAAATTTGCCAGTTTACCACACTTTGGAATAAGACAAAAATTATTGCCATCTGCGGGGTCGAACTTACACGCCACACCAGTTTGGTGCCGCGCGTACTACCGACTGCGCCACACAAGCAAAACCAAAACAAGCATGATTTTGCCTATATAAATGCGGCTGTTTCGAATCTTTGAGCAGGAGCTAGATGACCTCATTTAGAGTTGAGATTTGAGTTAAGTGAACTTCGTTCTTCAATTTCAGCAGTCATTATTTTTTCCTGTCCGGCCACCATTAAATTATTATTTTAGACCAAATCATTTTACGAATTCTTCTCACTTTTCACAAAAAGTTTCTCACTTTTCCCAAAAATCGACTCAAATTTTCCAATTTTTTCCGATTCCAATTTTGCAATCATCACGGAACAAAAAAAAAATCTATTTTCCGTACTAATTCAGTTTTTGAAACAACGAAATTTTATTATTGATGTTATCACAAAAAGCGGAAAAAATCGATCAATTTTATGCGATTTTTCAGATTTTAATTTTTTTACTGTTTCAACGAAATTTTCTTAATTTTTATTTTTCTGATGCATTTAGTACGTTTACCAAACGGGTGAAAGTGGGCGGAGCCTATGAAAAAATATTCCGAAATGAACATTTTTGAGGAAAATTGATGGAATCGATGGAAAAGTTCAAAGGATTGTTGAGACGAACATACACCAGTCAGCCAACTAAATTATTGTTTCAAAAATGTTGAAAATTTTTGAAACTGTAATTTTTCACTGTTCCGTAGAAATCCAGCTGCTTGCTTCAAAAAGGCCTAAATTTTAATTCCGAATTAATTTGTTTGACTATTTTTCCTGAAGACATCAATTAGTATTTTAGCTAGCTAAAAATATGAACTTTTTCCTGAAACAGTAGAAATA
This sequence comes from Caenorhabditis brenneri, assembly GCA_000143925.2. Classification (NCBI taxonomy): domain Eukaryota; kingdom Metazoa; phylum Nematoda; class Chromadorea; order Rhabditida; family Rhabditidae; genus Caenorhabditis; species Caenorhabditis brenneri. Next base: position 167,545 of record GL379954.1, read on the forward strand.
AAATTACTATTTCAAGGGAAATTTAAACTGTTGATATTTCTGAAATTAGCTAGTTTCACGAATATGTTTTCTTCTTCTCGAGAAAATTGAAAAAAGCAAAATTTTTTGGTAACAAATTATTTTAAAATATTTAGCTGTGTACAATCATTTTCAGCCAAATGATACAGTATGAAATTCCCGGGAATTTTACGTACTGTTTCACAGATATCGCCTCGGATTTAATCTTTATGGAACAGCTCATTTTCTGTATTCATGTTACTGCAAATTGGCCATTTTTGTGCGATATTTCAGATTTTAGGTAATTTTTTCACTGTTTCAACTAACTAGGTACTGACCAGACATGTCTTTGGAGTTTCGATATCTTTATCATTTTGTCGAAAATCGATACAAGAACTGAATCCAGCTTTTGCAGTCGCTTTTTTTGAACCTAGATATTCCGAGATAAAGTCATTTTCAGTGCTAACATTATCACTGAAAATTGTCCCCAAAGACATGTCTGGTCAGTGAGTCACCTTGAGGAAAAATCAAGGCTCAATTTCAAAAGTATTGTTGAACGAGCCAATAAAATTACTGTTTCAAAAGTTTTGAAAAACTTGAGAAGTAATTTTTCATCAATTAGTGGTTTTAGCTAGCTAAAAGTATAAGTTTTTTTCTGAAACAGTACAAAATTACTGTTCCAAGCAAAGCTGAAACTGTCGATATATCTGAAATTTACTAGTTTTTAGAGATTATTTGTTCTTCTAGAGGGAAAACTGAACACAAACAGCAAAAGTATCCTGGAAAAATTAATTTAAAAAATCATTTTTAAAAATCATCATTTTTGAAAAAAATTGATTGCAATAATGGCAAGCAAAATCACAATGGATAAGTTTTTTTCTGAAACAGTACAAAATTACTGTTCCAAGCAAAACTGAAACTGTCGATAAATCTGAAATTTACTAGTTTTTAGAGATTATTTGTTCTTCTAGGGGGAAAACTGATCACAAAAAGCGAAAGTATCCTGGAAAAATTAATTTAAAAAATCATTTTTGACCAAATCATTTTTACGAATTATTGGAAATTTTTCATTTTTAGTCAATCACGGAACAAGTAATAAAGTTATTCTCCGTACTAACTCAATTTTTGAAACAGTGAAATTTTATTATTGGTGTTATCACAAAAAGCGGAAAAAATTGATCAATTTTATGCGAATTTTCAGATTCTCGTATTTTTTTTTTATCTGTTTCAACAAAACCATCCTGATTTCCATTTTTCTAATGCAATTAGTTTCTTTACAGTGTTGGTGAAAGTGGACGGAGCCTATGAAAAAGTATTTCGACATGAACATTTTTGAGGAGAATCGATTGAAACCGAGTTAAAAGTTCAAGAGATTTTTGAGGCGAACAGACACAACTTAACCAATAAAACAGCCGTTTCAAAATTTGAAAATTTTTGAAACAGTAATATTTTTCGTTAAAGTGATTGTAAAAAACAAATTGGTTTCTCGAAAATTGGCTTTAGATTAGGTTTTCAAATTAAAAAAAAGAACTGCGACATAAGATTGTAATTGGCCATTTTTAACTTTCAATCAGTATTTTTTTGTTGCTAAAAACCCAAAAAAAACGGCTTAAAATAGACAGAAGCCTGGTATTGTGCTTACAAAATTTACCGAGGATGAACAAAAAATTTGAAAAATTAAAAAAATTTAGCTGTTCCAAAAAAACTTTTTTAAAACTGATTTTCAAAATTTTCCAATTCCTCGACACTTCAAACAACACACACGCTTTGGATGGAGTTTTATATCCTGATGATGACATCTGCCGAAACGTTGATAATTCCAGTGAAAATTAATTCAAAGTGGTCAAAAATGTCAAAAATTGTTGGGATTGAAAGAAACGTGTCATAGTCTATGAAATTACTGTTTCAAAAATTTTCAAAATTTCTCAAACTGGAACTTCTCCTTGCTCCATGGAAGTCAAAATGTGTAGCTGAATTCTTCAAAGTATTTTTTCGAATCCATTCTTATTTCAGAGGATTGTTGAGACGATCATACACCAGCCAGCCAATAAAATTTGTGTTCCAAAAATGTTGAAAACTTTTGAAACTGTAATTTTTCACTGCTCCGTAGAAATCCAGCTACTTGCTTCAAAAGGGCCTTAATTTTAATTTCGACTTTATTTGTTTGATTATTTTCAACCTCTTAAACGAACAATTAGTATTGTTAGCTAGCTAAAAATATGAACTTTTTTTGAAACAGTGAAAAAAACTACTGTTCCAAGAGAAATTGAAACTGACGGTATTCCTTAAATTAGCTGGTATATCGCACATTCTTTGTTTTTCTAGAGAAAATTGATCAGAAAATGCGAAACTTCTATGAAAAAATTATTTTAAAAAAAGGTGTGTAATAGCATTTTCGGCCAAATCATAGTTGGAAATTATCAGGAATTTTATTAACTGTTTCACAGAAATCGCTTCAAATTCAATCTTTTTGAAACAGCTGATTTTCTGTATTGATTTTACTTCAAATTGATCAATTTTGTGCAAGTTTTCAGATTTTCGGTAACTTTTTTTTCTGTTTCAACTAACTAGGGGCTGGCCATACATGCCCATGGAGTTTCGATATGGTTTCTTAATCTTTTAGAAGCTGGTCCAAAATTAATACAAGAACTGAATCCAGTTTTTACAGTGGACTTTTTGTAATCTCGGTATTCCATGTGAATCATCCTGATTACCATTTCTCTAATGCAATTTGTATAAAATCAACACTTTTGAGGAAAATTGATTGGAATCGAGGCAAAGTTTTAAAGGTTTATTGAGGCAAGCACGAAGCAGCCAATAAAGTTAATTTATAAAAATGTTGGAAATTTTTGAAACTGTATTTTTTCACTGCCTCATGGAAATTGAACTTTTCCAGCTAATTTCTTCAAATGGGTCAATATTTTAAATTCTATCCTTTTTTTGATGATTTTCAACCCTGAATGAATTAGTGTTTTTAGCAAGCTTAAAGTACAAACTTTTTTCGAAACAGTAGAAAAAAATTACTGTTTCAGGAGAAATCGAAACTGACGACATTTCTGAAATATACTAGTGTCAGTTGTCTAGTGTTATGTTCTTTTTTTCTTCTAGACAGAAAATGAATCAGAAAAAGCGAGATTTTGGGGAAAATAAATCATTTACAAATAGCTGTACAGTATTGTTTCGGACCAAATCATAAATGGGAATTCCTGGAATTTCTAGTAACAGCTTCAAAAATTATTTCTTTTAATTTTGAAAATTTTTGAAACATTGATATTTTCTCAATATTTCCTTCAAATGCTTTCCAACTAATATTTTTATTAAAGGGGGCCTATGCCAAAAAAAATTGCTAGAGAGATTTTATACCATCGGATAGAGCTCAACGAATGACATCGAAAATCCTCTTGGAGGTATGGTCGGAAATCCCGTTTTTGACCTGTTTTCACACGTGAAAGGAAATCTCGTTGCTTGGAAGCAGTGGAAATTTCAATTATTTTTCACGCAATTTATTTTCGTTGCTTGAGTGTATGTTTTTCGTTGCTTTTGAGGAGAACTTTGGAGAGATCAGCCTATATTTCGGGAAGAGATCACTTGAGAAAAAAATGATCAACTACAAACTGATTCAGAATTAGATTTCCTTCATTTTTTTTAGTTGACAACTTTTTCGCAAAACTCTTCGTTTTTCTGATAAATGCTGTCAAAGTCACTATTACCAAGCAACGAGATTTTCTCTCACGCCCGATATCAGGTCAACTTGGAATTTCCGACCATGACTCCAAGAGGATTTTCGATGTCATTTGTTGAGCTCTATCCGATGGTATAAATATCTCTGTAGCAAAATTTTTTCGCATAGGCCCCCTTTAAAGTAATAATTAAAAAAAACAAATTGGTGTCTCAAAAATTAGTCCTCCATTAGGTTTTTTTTTCTAAAAAAAAATGTTCTGCGGCATAAGAATATAATTTGTCATTTTTAGGTCTCAAACAGCATTTTTTTGCTAAATACACAAAAAAACGGCTAAAAGTAAAAGAAAGCCTGGTATTGTGCTTACAAAATTTACCGAGGATGAACAAAAAATTTGAAACATTAAAAAAATTTAGCTGTTCCAAAAAAACTTTTTTTTAAATTGATTTTCAAAATTTTCCAATACTTTGAATTCAGAACATTTCATGAAAATTATAAACTGAGGAAAATTTATGAATAATTGAAACATCTAAACAATTTTTTTTGCTGTCCCAAAAAATTTCAAACCTTCGGAAACAATTTTGAAAATATTTAACATATGTCAGTTTGAAAAAAAAATTATGTAAAAAAAAAATCAAACGTTTTTTTTTCGGAGCAATAGAAAAAAGTTCACTGTTTCGAGAAATTGGGAGTTTCGAGTCATCGAAAACTGACCAGTTCTTCTTCTTGGGAAAAATTGATCTAAAAAACCTGAATTCTATGAAAATTCGCTTAAAAATAGCATCTACTCTTAAAATCCGAGAATTAAATTTACTGTTTCACTGAAATTCACCTCAAAATAACCCATTTTCTTTTTTGATGTATTTTCTTAATTCTCGTTTTGACGCTTTCGGTTTAATTTATCTGATTTCGTCGAATATTTTCTTCTTTTCTTTCCTGTTTTGGATGTAGTTTTCAGCACCTTACGAGTACAAATGAGAATTTTCGGCACTGTTCCAAAATCGGGGACCGTGTATCAAAATCGGGGACCGAAAAATAGGGGACCGAAATATCGGGGACCGAAAAATCGGGGACCCAAAAATCGCGGCCCGAAAAATCGGGGACCGAAAAATCGCGGCCCGAAAAATCGGGGACCGAAAAAACGCGGCCCGAAAAATCGGGGACCGAAAAATCGCGGCCCGAAAAATCGGGGACCTAAAAATAGGGGACCGTGTATCTAAATCGGGGACCGAAAAAACGAAATCGGGGACCGAAAAAACGAAATCGGGGACCGAAAAATCGAAATCGGGGACCGAAATAGGAGTAGTGATTTCAACGATTTTTTGCATATTTTTGGATTTTTTCCGATTTTATCACATTTTATGTCCGTTATTTGAAGTTTTATTATGTATGTGTGTATCAGAGCTGTGCGGAAGTGAAAACTTTTTGAACGGAAGTCGGAAGTCGGAAGTGAAAAAACTCCTGGAAGTCGGAAGTCGGAAGTCGGCAAGCGGAATTCTGCACAGCTCTGGTATGTATGTAAAACAAATTGTTACAGTATAAATTATGTGGCTCTGTCTACTTTTGAAGGTACCATGACAAAACGGAGGTACGCGGTCAAAGTGGAGGAACCATGGAGAAAAATCCTGGATAAACATTTGGATAAACAATCCTCCAAAGTACTTCTTCTTGCCCTCCAGTTAGAACTTCATCTAGCCAATCTTCCAGAAGTACCTCTCCCGCCCTCCAACCCAGAAACCGTCAGTATCCCCTGTACATCCTCGACGTCGCCATGGAAGTCGGCGCGACGATGGCGGTGGCCGCACTTCCACCTCTTCCCAAGAAGCTTCTTTTGTTCCCGACTCAACTCGTGGAGGCGCCCAAAGAAGTGATTCCACCCAAAGGACTGGTCAGAATTCTCCCCCGGAAGAGGAAATGGACGTGGAGGATGAAGATTACAAGATTATTCTAATTTATTTTTTGCTTTTTTATTGTAACCACTTGTTTTTTTCTTTCCAATAATTAAACTTCAATAACTTCCTAAAATGTTATAAAATCGGAAAAAATCAAAAAATCTGCAAAAAAAAATCGTTGAAACCACTTCACTTCTTTCGGTCACGATTTTAATTTTCGGTATTTTTTCGGTATTTTTTCGGTATTTCTTCGGTCCCCGATTTTTCGGGCCCCGGTATTTGGGTCCCCGATTTTTGGGTCCCCGATTTTTCGGGCCCCGATTTTTCGGTCCCCGATTTTTCGGGCCGCGATTTTTCGGTCCCCGATTTTTCGGGCCGCGATTTTTCGGTCCCCGATTTTTCGGGCCGCGATTTTTGGGTCCCCGATTTTTCGGTCTCCGGTTTTGATACACGGTCCCCGATTTTGGAACAGTGCCGAATTTTCATTGAAGAATTATATCTTGATGACGGCATTTGCCGAAAAGTTGATGATTATATTCGAAACAGGGTCAAATAGAAGTACATCTTCGAAACAAAAACAGATGAATCACCAATTATTACCATATTTTAAAAGCCTTGGTACAGAAAAAAATTACTTCAAAAAGTGGGCGGAGCTATGTAAATGGAAAAGTCTAACGAACATTTTTTTGCTGTTTCAAAAAATTTCAAAACATAGGAAAAATAAATGAATTATGATTCGTATGGTCATGATATACGAATATTTTCAGAATTTTATAAAAAGTGCACATAAAAACTGTCAAATTTCTCAGATCACCCCAGTGTTTTACTGTTTGACAGAAACGATAAGATCATTACTAAAAAAACAGGGAATGGTGAAAAAAATTGAAAAGACAATTAAACTGTCGAACCTTCGAAAACTTACCAGTCTGAGAAAAAAATTGAGCGAGAATTTAAAAAAAAAATCTTTTTAAAAAATTAAAAAAGTTTTCGCCGTTTCAAAATATTTCAAAACATCCGACAACAATTTTTTAAGTAATCGATTTTTCAAGTAATCGTATCGATAAGCATTTCGAGAAAAAAATTGATATAATATTTTCAAATTTCTATGAAATTTTCACTCATAAACAGTCGAAATTTACGGATTTACACTAAACTTTTTTTACTGTTTCAACGAAGAATCTCTTCTCTCTTCTATATACTAAAGGAATAGCTCTGTGTGTCTGTGTGTCCAGCGCTTATCACTGAATAACTTTTGTACCCCTCGACCGTTTTCTACCATATTTGGCATGTAGTCATGGGTCACCGAGCGCTTCAATTCTATAAAGTTTCGAGCATGGGTTACTGTAGGATTACGGTAGCTACAGTAACCAGATCCCTCAGCAAAAGCTAGAAAACGGGTTCGAAGTGCTCAGAATTGTTCCATTTTTTGCATTTACAATCTAAGGGACCCCAATAGTACACCATCAAAAAATGGTGGAGATTACTGTAGGATTACGGTAGTTACAGTTTTCCGAAAACTCCACTGACAAGATCTAGATGAATAGCCTTCCAGAGCATTCTAACTCTTTCCAGAAGTTCGAATTTTCAAAGTGTATCACTTTAGAAGAAGACATAGGTGCATCACAGCCCAACGCTTAAAAATTGGTTTAAGCATGGCAAATTAACCCCCCCCCCCATTGAGGAGCGCAGCGACGAACAAAAAGGAGGTGAGCCGCCGTAGGCGGCGCCACCGACTGGTTCCTTACTATGTGAATTTTCTAATTAACAGTCTAGTCAAGTATATGTGAAAAAAAAAGACAAAAAATTGAACAAGAGACATTTCTTGAGTCCATGATCGGAAAAAAATGTTGAACTTTTTTCATACATGGGAGGATTTAGTGCACTTCGAAAATTTTTTTTTACACGTGCTAAATTTTTCAAAAATTTCCAAAAATTCACGTGCTAATTTTTTCGAGCTCCAAAAAAAAACAAAAAAAAAACAAAATCCCTCCATGGTTTCGAACTTGAACCCCCGCACACGACGGATTGTCAGCCAACACTACAACCACTACACCAAGAACGCCTCAGTTGACACCGCTCTTGTTGTTCTATATGAAAGCGGCGAGTGACGCGCTCGACGCATGAGCGCGCATGGTGAGCATAATTTCAAAATTGACGCTTTATTATCTCGGCAACTACTGGGAGTTTTCTTACCAAATTTCGTTCCTGGGAGTCTTTTGGGCTTTAGAATTGAATCGAATTCACGACACGTGCTAAAAATTCCGCTTACGTGCTAAATTTTCACAGTGCACTTTCAGTACTTCGATTTACTGCCGCAGTACAAAGTGCACTAAGCGATTTCTCAGCGAATACTTGACGAATCGCTTCGCGAAAAAAAACTAAGATTTCTAATCGAAAATGATTATGTTTCAAAACAGTTTACGTGCTAAATTATTTTTCGCAACCGCTCAATAATTTTTTCAACGATTTCGCGATGCTCAAAGTGCACTGTGAATTTTCTCCGCCGAAACTCAATATTTCTATTCAAATTAAATTTTAAATATGTTTTAAACTAATTTCGTTAAGATTCATAACAGTTCACGTGCTAAGTTTTCATCGAAAACCCGTTTAAAAAAATTATTTCTCAATAAAAATTATTTTTTGCCGGCGGGGCACATGGTTTTTTTTCTATATCAAGTTAGCACGTAAACTGTTTTTAATAATGTTTATACGGCGAATTTAAATTTTTTAATGACTTTCTCTTGAATTTTCGAGTTAAAATTCTGAATAAAACGTCATCTGAATTCCCGAAATTATTTCTACAGGTAAAAAATTATTTTTGGGGGATACGGTAGGAAAATTTTATAAATGTGAGTCTAGGAATTTTGAAAAAAAAATTATTTGAAGAATATTTCACGTGCTAAAAATTTTTCACCGGTGGAACGAAAAATTCACGTGCTGCATTACCACTCTGCTACCCATGTATGACTTTTTTGGAAACATTCGAAAAAGTTCACTGTTTCAAGACATTAGGAGTATCGAATTTTCGAAAACTAACCAATTTTTCTGCGAGACTAAATTTCATCGGAAAAGACCTAAATTTCCAAGTTAACTCAAAGATAGCCGCAATCCTGTAATTTTGCCCTAAACATTTTCAATAATGCCGAAAATTTTCATTTACTGTTTCATTGAAACTACTCTCGAATTTATCAATTTTCCTATAATAGTCATGGAACAGAATTAACCAGATCTAAAAAGTGGGCGGAGCTTGAATAAATAGAAAATTCTAGATAAACTTTCTTGCTGTTTCAATGAAATTCAAAATTTTCGGAAACGAATTCGAATACATTTTTGTACTTGAAGAATATTCAAAACAAATTTACCGAATTATCTCAGAATATTATTTAAAAAATTCCAAAACAGTGAAATTTAACAACAGAAAAACATAAAGATCCGGTTAATAATCCAATGTAGGCAATAATCATAGAACAATATAAACATTATTTTGAAACAGTAAAACAAGTTTCGAGGTTGTATGGCAGCTCTATCAATCCAGACAAATATTTGTTCCTCACAAAATTTTTTTGAAACAGTGGAAAAAAAAACATTTTCTCTGATGTTAGACGGAAAAATTTGAAAATTATTGAAACACCTAAAATTTTACTGTTTCAAAATTTCCTTTTCTAAAAATGTTCTTTTTTGAAAATGTTGATATGTCGGTATAAAACGAAAATTTGTACAAATTTTTATTTCTGAAATTTTCAAAAATCTTCTTATTTTTCTTTACTTCAACTGAATTTTAATAGTTAAAAGAAAATAAGAACGCACTAATGAAGTTTTTTCTCATAATTTTTTGGATTAACCGACTTTGAAACAGAAAATTTTTTACTGTTCCATAGAAATTAGTCTAGAAATATTTGGATAAAAAAGTTATTACGGACCTTTCAAGGCAATTTTGACGAAACTTTTTGAATCCACTTGTTTCTCAGTAAACTAAGCTTTCGTGTTTCACAAAAATGTTTATTTTTGAAACAGTAATTTTTTTTACTGTACCAATTTTTTTCGGATCCAAAAGTTTTTTTTACTCAAATTTCTATATATCCAGAGTGTGTTCGTCCTAATTGATATAAGTGAAAAAAATCATACACCAGTAGAATTTTTTGAAACAGTAAAAAAGTAGGGTTTCAAAGTTTTCAGATATTTTATTTTTCAAAATAGCAATTGAATGAAACTTGAAAAATTTCATAGATTTTTTTCGAAACATTGAAATTTTCAAATTATATCTGATTAACTTTTTTCAAGTTTTTGCTTTAAATGTCAATCATAAGCAATATTTTTTCATAATTTTTGCTAGCCTACCAATTTTGAAACAGTAAAATGTTTCACTGTTTCAAAACAAAAACCTTCAATTGGAGGTTTTTGGGAATTGCTAACAGTATATGCAATTTTTTCTGTGTGAAAATAATTTTTCAAAAATTTGAGTGGTACGAAAAAGAAAGGAACAAGATGGGAATAAAAAAATTGAAAAAATTTAATTCCAATAATTCGAACGGATGAGTTTGCACAGAAGAAAAGAGCACCCCAACTTTGAAGGCGTATATCTCAAAAGTGGGTGGAGCTAGAAAGAAGTTGTCAACTGCAAAATTGCTTCAAGTTTGATTTTAAACAACTTTGTAGTTGATCATTTCTAGTTAGCTGTACTTCTAATATAGATTTCCAGCTATAAACTCAAAGTTGTTGATTTTATACTGATTTTGATGGTTTTCGAACCGTTTCCCCCCATTTTTGAATTTTTCAGATCACTATTGATCAAATTGAACTTCAAAAGTTTATATCATCTTGAGAACAATAACAAAACTTCAGGAAACATTTCATGGTAATACTTGAAACAGTAATCTTTTTTCAGATTATACTTACTATGAGTTTAGAAAAAATTTACTGTTTCCTAATAAAATCTGACACAAGAAAAGATTCTATTGATAATTTTTGCTTGACAGATCTATAAAAAATTATGAAACATTTTCTAGACAACAATAATTTTGTTGAAACTTTACTTTTTCAGAAAAATTTCAGGACATTTTTTTTTCATGTATTGTCGTTTTCTTCCAGGCTATTTATTTATAAAAATTTTTTTTTAACTGTCAACAAATTTTACTTTTCAAAAAATTTACAGTTTTCTGAAAATATGAAATGAGTACAAGGTTCTACTGATAGTAATGAGTAAACAAGCCCCGCTAAATAAAATGTAATTCAATTTTTTCTCAACCAAGCATTCCTGATTGAAAAATTTTATTATTAAGTTTTCATAAATGAAACAGTGAATTTTTCTTTTCCAGAAGTTTCGATTTTTGTTAGTGCTATAAAAAGTTAAGGACCCACATAGAAACCGTTGTTAGCATACAGTTAATCTGAATTTCAAATTTTACGAGAAAATAAAACCATTCACTGTTTCAACAAAATTCAAACTGAAGAAGAAACTTTATTGTGATGATGCAGTCAAAACATATAGTCGTAAAATTATTTCATGTTAGAAAGTCGTAAAAATAATCAACCGAAATCGAATCAATTAACAAACTTATTTTAAAAATTTTGAAACCGTGAATTTTCATGCTTGCCTGCCGGGCTGAGCCGAATTTTCCAGGAGCCGAATTCAAAAAAAGTTCAATTTTTCACCGAAAATGCATCAATACAGTGTAAAGCTTCAAACCCCCACAAAACTACTGTTTATGCACAATACAGCCCTGGAGCACAAAATTTGGACATATGTTTTCGATTTTTCACAAATGTTGGTAAATTTCGGGACCGGGTCGTCAAATTCGGAGGTTGGGTCCGGTCCGTCCCGTCAAAAAATGGAAATTTTATTTTCAAAGAATGAAGATTTATTTTAGGAAAAATCGTGTTTGAAAACAGTATCCTGAAAACTACTGTTACAAAGAATACACTGTTATTCACACATATATTGTTGTTTTGCTATGTCGTATGGAGTTTTGTTTTTGTTGAAACGGTAAAAACATTAGTACTTATTGTATTTCACGGACTTATCGAGCAATAATAATAAGGAAAACCTAGAGAACATTTTTAGAAACAGTAGAAAAAAAAAGTTTGATTGTTAAGTTTTCATGAATTAAGCAGTTGGAATTCTTTCTGGGCCTTGTCTCCACCTATCAAACTTAGCTTCAAACAACCTGAAGTTTAATTTTCTTGAAACAGTTAAAAAAATTACTGTTTCATGAAAAACGAGAATAGAAGCAGATTTGACATTTCATTGATCACCTTTTAAATATATTTTTGTCAGTGTATTATTTCATGAAAAATGAAACTAAAATGAATATTCAATTGCGACGATACAGCCAGACATTCGGTTTTTATAACATTTTGAAAATGATCTTGAGTAAAGTTTCAGTTTCTTGCCTTGGACCACTCAAACTCAAATTTCTTTACGATTCCAGGTAAAAAAAAAGCCCAGAAAATGTTCATTTTTGACTTTTGAAGCTTCACTTTTCAAGCTGGATTGATTTCAGAAACTTGCGAAAAGACTATTTTTGAAAATGAAGTTATCGAAACGTCTATTTGCGAAATGTCGCGGGGCCAGATATTTTTGTCATGAATACTAGTTTTATGTAAAAGATTTATCTAACCAAGTCAAATCGATTTTCCAATTGGCAAAACAATTTATTTCGAAAGTTTTGAAACCGGAAATTATTTTTCAAAAAAAAAAACGATTTATTTTAGCAGAAATCATGTTAGAAAACAGCATTACAAAAATTCACTGTTTTGATAATTGTTATATTTTTTTAATGCATGTATTGCTGCTTTGCTACGTCGAATTGAATTTCGTTTCTCTTGAAACAGCAAAAAATACGTGCTTAGCTTCATCAAATGTAAATGTGAACTCATCAAACAATGACCATCAGGTAAACCTATAGAAAATTTTTTGAATTAGTGATGGAAAAAATATGTTTCCATCAGAAACTGAGTTGTTTTAACAAGTTTTCCTGAGTTAAATAATAGTTTTTTTTTTGGATTTTTAACCCTAGTTATATCAACTGCAGCATACTGATAATATGATGTTAATTTTTTTTGGAACAGAAATTTTTTTTTTTGAATTTTACCGTTTCGTGAAAAATCAAAACTTACTATATATGATGGTAGGAGTGATAAAATCTGATTGCACTTCGAAACTGTCAGAAAAATTTTCTATTCCATCTTGTATTTTTGTGAAACAATAAAAATGTGTTTTCCATTCATTTTTTTTTGAAAGCGAGATCAGTTAAAATTTTTTGAAAATTCTTTACTCAAAATTATATTCAAACTATTTGAATTAAAAAAAAACATTTTAAAAGACGTTTCCATCGACTTTACTTACAGTGAATTTCACGACTATTAAAGGAGGCCGGAAGGGAAAAAAATAAGTTTGTCTTAAAAGATAGGCCTGCTCAAGGATAGTACAACCCACCATACAAGACAATCCATCTCGGTCCAGTTTTCTAAAAATTTGAGTTTGAAAATTAATTTCCATGTATAGCTATACGTTCTACCATTCTTCAAACTATTCTTCAAACTGAACTCACGTATAAGGATACGTTGAAATTTTTTTTTCGAGTTTTCTAGAGTTTGGATATAAGCGATCTGCTGACTGTTTAGTGTATGTGGGTAGTCTACTCAAGGGTCCTGCTCTCTTCTAAATTAATAAAAACATATTGTCAAAATTCCCTTCGCTCCTCCTTTAAGTTATTGTTTTGAAAAATTCTAAAATAGTAATTTTTCTTGAAAGAAATTTTTTTTTAGCAAAAAACCATTGAGAAAAAATTTTCCGAAAGTTTACTGTTTCAAACATTCATATTATCAAAATTTTTTGTTGTATCCTTTTCATAACATCTTTGTTTTTGAAACAGTGAAAAAATACTTTTTCATGGAAAACAATACAACCAAAACCAACAGTCTATTGATCAGCTTTTGAACGAAAAGTTATTCCCAAAATTTTGAAACCGGAAATTTTTTTTCAAAAAAAAAAAGACGATTTATTTAAGTAAAATTGCTGTTTCTAGAAAATGTTGCTTTGGCCGAAAGGGAAAACATGACAATGTCTCACGTGAAAAATATTCACCGCGAATAACCATGAAATGATAGTGCTATTGATGAAAAATGTCTAGTTTTTGAGTTATGACGGTTCCAATGTCCATAACTTTATATATGCCATTTCCGAGTGCTTGCGCGGCGTGTCAAATAGCGAAGGCGGTTGCAGTTTTGACTCACATGGGTTCGAACCGCACATAGATTTGTGTGTTTTATTTTCTTGGAAATTATGATTTTGTGCTTTCCAATGAATGCCATCTATTTTTAAATCATGAAAGTTCATTTTTCCATTCAAAAGTAGTCGAAAACATTGACTGTCGTCAATTAAAATGCCAGGTCCGCAAGCGCGTGTTTGCAGACAATTCTACAAAAATTCTACACAGTGTTGACTACCGTACTCCCTTTCACTCTCCTTTAACTTTGTACTTGTTGAAACAGTAAAAAAATTAGTATTTATGGTATTTCACAGATTTATCAAACAATGATCATCCGGAAAATCTTTTCACTGATTCAAAGTTTTTTCCAGTAAGATTTTTTTCACGGCTCCGCGTCACTTGACAACTCGCCAATTCGCAACTGCGACATTTCGCAACAATGACATTTCGCAACCAACCATCTCGCAACTACGACGTTTCGCAACTGATTTTGGCAAGTAGAATGAACTTGTACTTCGGTCAAAATGTATAAAAATTCCCTAGACTTAATTGACGATCTCAATGTTTACGTTTATCTCATTTCTGGAGTGACCGTTGCCTTCTATGTCGTTTTGTACTAGTTGCGAAATTTCATGTTGCGAAATGTCGTAGTTGCGAAGTGACGCGGAGCCTTTCTCACCGATAGTTTTGAAGTTACCAGAGTGTTTATCAATCCACGCAAATAATTAAGCATTACAATCAATTTTTGGAACAGTAAAAACAATTTTTTAACCGCTTTCCAGATTTTCGTGTCTTTAATCTTCTTAGAAATGAGAGCAGTTAAAAATATTTGAAAATTCTTTATTCAATATTCATTCAAAATTATTCAATTTATTTTAAATTTTGAAAGACATTTCCATCGACTTGTAAAAGTCACAGCGAATTCCACTGCTCTTAAAATATTGTTTTGAAACGTTTTGAAAAAGCAATATTTAAAAAAATATTCTTTAGCAAAAAACAATTGAGAAAGGATTTTTCCGAATGTTTGCTGTTTCAAAATAATGTTCTCGAAAATGTTTGTTTGTAATCTACTGAAGTGTTTCTTTACATTACATTTTTGTTTTTGAAAAATTGAAAAATCTACTGTTCATGAAAAACAAAAAACTAAACTTAAAGATCTATTGATCTGCTTTTGAATTAAAAGTTTATTTCCAAAATTTTGAAACCGGATTTTTTTTTCAAAAAAAGACGATTCATCTAACAAGGGAATGACCCCAGCTGTGCCGCTGATTTCTCGACGATATTTTGTGTTTGGATGATACTTGGGTTAACTAAGAAAAATATGAAATTATATCGGCCCTCTCCCATGTTTACGGGAGTTACGACACGATATTCACTTTTCCACTAAATCCGGACCACTCAACTTTCGGACGACGTAACTTTGTTCTTTTTTGAGATATTTACTTGGCTTTTGTCTCAAATTGTAGAGTAATAAGTAGTCTTCAAAAATGTCAACTGAGAGATTTTTCCATCTTTTACAGGAAGCTCAGAAATATGACAAATTCCGAAAGTATGAGAATAAGTGAATTCGAAAAGTCTCAATTTTTGGATTTTAGTACTCGGGAGACTATGACCATTTGATTCCTACTAGTCAATGATGCAAGTATACACACTCAAATATAGGTCGAGCCTTTGAGTTACGGGACTTATTTAACTTTTTTCAAAAATTCTCCCAATTTCCATGTATAGGGATACGTGGATATTTTGTTTTGGCGGGTATTCGCTGA
>GL379954.1:188487-227651 GCA_000143925.2 Caenorhabditis brenneri
GAGCTTTTTCAAAAAATTTAAACAATTTTGCCCTATTAGCCATACACCAAACAATCTACAACATTAAGAAATTCCATAGGAATTTTCTTGAAACAGTAAAAATTTTATTTCTGTTCCAAAAAAAAAATAAATTCTAGGAAAATTCTAGAAAACGGTATTCCAGCTAAAAACACGAAAAAATATTTGCAAGAAACAAATGAAAAAACTGCTAATAAAAAATCAAGATACAATCAACTTATCGACTTTTGAAAAACTTTGAAACTGTATAAAACTTTTTTTTCGCTGTTTTGGAGAAAAATTCCTGATGGAAAAAGAATTGCTGGCAGAGAATTCTATAATTCATAATAGTCTTCTTTACTAAACGGAAGTATTGAAAACATAAACTTCGAAAAATTTTACCTTTCTTCTCGAAACAGGGAAAAAAATTTAGTAAGCTCAAAAAATAATATTGTTATTCTGTTTGGAAAAAAGCAATTCAATCTATCCCACGCTAGAGCTTCTGAATGGAATAATTTTCGCCCGCTCTTTGTCCACGCTCCGTCGCCCCCTGGAGTACCACTCAAAAAGCGGGGTCCAAAATGTTTTCCTCAAAATGGAAGTACAATCCCATACCAATTGCTGTTCTGTTCAGTTTGGTGAACAAAAATTCTTTTGAAACAGTAAAAAATGTTTTTGAAGTATTTTTTTATCTACTTCATCAGTCCACAAGAAGAATTTGAATATTTCAAAGCGTTTTCAAAATTTCAACAATTTTAACTTGAATTTTGTTAATGCAACAATCTACAACAACAAGAAAATGCATAAGAATTTTTGGAAACATGCAGCAATTTTTTAAAAAATTGTTTCAAAAAAATTCAGCTAGTCGGGCGATTCTAACTAGGGCGATGGAATTGCTGCAAGAAAGAATTGAAAAAAAAAGTTATGGAATAGACATAAAATCCATTGTTACATTTTCGAAAATTTTTGAAACAGAATTTTTTTTCACTGAGGTAGTAGAAGTTTTTTCCCCTGCTTTGAAAAAAGAAATTCTGCTGGAAAAGAATGCTAGAAAAAAAATCTATAACTTATATTGAATTTTCTTGATTAGACAGACGTATTGAAAACGTGAATTTCAGAAAATTTTAGTTTTTTTTCCGAAACAGGGAAAAAGGTTTTGAAAAATCAACGGTGTTGGACATATCAAAATTCGGGGGTTTTCCAAAATTTTCACATGATTTCTTTTGTTACACAAAAAATCGTTGAATATCTTGTAATGATTTCATGATAACCTCAAAGCATATTCGAAAGTATTATAAAAATATTTTTGTTTCGAAAAAAATGCTCCGGAAAAAACCAGCCCAGCCTTTTGCAAGTATAATCTATACAATTTGCGCATATTGCTCTTGACTTCAAATCTGTAGACGTTTAGCTGAATTTTGAAACAGTTAATTTTTGTTTCTGTTTCAAAAAAGTTAGGAAAAATTAATTCCGCCAAACCGGATTGTTCTTTGTGAGTCCGCATAAAATCACAATTACAGGCAGAAGAGCACAGAATAGAATGTTGAGAAAATTAACTTCCGAAAAAACGTAGCCAAAAAAAATTAATAATGAAACAACTTTCCCGCATATTCGACTATAATTTTCGAAACAGTATAGATCTTTTGAGTAAAAAGTAAAATTCCAATGACATTCTGATTTACTCAAGTTATCTTCACAGGTGATTAGTATTTTTTAAATAAATTTTTTAAAACTCTTTTTTTTTAATTTTTCAAAATTTTTCGCCGCTTTTTGTTTGCATAACGCCAATCTAATTTCCTGAAAAAATCATTTTTTGCTAGAAACAGTGAATTTTTGTTTTTTTGAACATTAAAATCCACTCAAAATTATGAATGAAGTTCTTTGACAACACCAAAATTAGTAAAAAAAATTGAGTTGAACTTTTTTTTTCAAATTTCCAAAAATACTTTTTTTTTTCACTGTTTCAAAATTTTTCCCAAAAAAAGTACTATCAAATTTCTAATCAGTCTTTCTATCTCTGAATTTCCGTCTAAGAGCTGCACGAGCAATGCCCAATATCAATGAGGACATCCATAAAAATTTTTCTGAAACAGAAAAAAAGTTGGAAAACTGTAAATTGTACAAGATGGGGAATGGTGTCCATTCACAAAAATAGTTTACAGAAATTTTTGAAACAGTAAAAAAAACTTTTTTCTGCTGTTTCTAAAGAATTTCAAGAAACTTCCAAAAAATTGAAAAACTCGATCTGTTTGTTGAATCCCTTTTGTGGAATCTTTTCTTTTACTGTTTCAGAAATGTTTTCCTTGAAAATGCTTATCAGCGTTTTTCAGTAGACTGTGTTCTCTCTGCGCTCTCTCTTCCTTATCTATCTCTCACTCCTTTCCTCTTCCAACACCAATTCGATCTAATTGCTATCATTCTACTCTCCTTTTCTTCTGGCTGTTAGGTATGGCCTATTTTATTACTTTTATTGATTATTTCTAATTTTTACTTTGCTCTAAAAATCTATATTTACTTATTATATAATTGTTATCAATTGGATAGCAAAAAAGGTAAGCTGGCTAAAAAAACAATGTTTCGAACTGAAAATTTCAGAAATTTTTATTTTCTGAATAAACTAAAAAAGCTATTGAAAAACTGTCAGCTACAAAGTTGTAGAACCGAAAATTCTGAGCAAGTTTGCTGTTGACAACTTTTCTCTAGCTCCGCCCACTTTTGAGATATGCACTTTCCATAGTAAAATGTTCTTCCGCGGTGCCGCTTCCCAACTCCAAAGGCGCATATCTCAAAAGTGGGCGGAGCTAGAAAAAAGTTGTGAACTGCTAAGTTGCTTTTAATTTTGTGTTCTACATCTTTTTATTTAAACTTTTTCTGTTAGCACTTTTAGTTTTTGCAAATAATTTCAAATTTTCGTCGACTTGCAGGAAAAAACTAGCAGATTTTCATCGGGAAGTGGAAATTCCTCTTGGACATGGACTTGGCATTTTTTCAAACAGTAACAATACTTGGAGATATTTATGTAAAAGATTGTCAATTATACCGGTATTCCGGTTTAAACTTATCATTTCAAAATCAATATGGTTCGGATGATAATATTTTTTTGTCCAGAAAATTCTATTATTCATTATATTTTCTCAGTTTTCAATAAATGTGGTTTTTTAAACATTTTCAAAGAATATTTTTGAATAAAAATTAATTCATGGAAATTCCTAGAAAACGAAAATCCTACAAGTTTGCTTTTACGAATTAAAATATTTTCAGACGTTTTTAAGAATTTTTTTTACAGTTTCAAAATTCATTCTTATGAACACATTTTTCGTGAGATTTTATTCGATTCATGATTGAACAAAAAGTCTCTGGAAGTTTTCAGAAAATAAATATCCTCGGTCTATTCCAAAAATATTTTCTTCACTGTTTCGAAATTTTTCTTTGTGAAAAATGTTTGTTATCGTTTTTCAGTTCTTTCTTCACTCACTGAACATTTTTTGTTATCTTTCTCTGCTTTATCTATCTCTCACTCTTCCCTTCAACATCAATCCTTATTATTCTAATACACCCTTTATAGCGTGTTTGTAATGGAGTAAGTCCTTAATAAAGCGCCGAGTAAGATAACAATTTTCGGGGAAAACATTTCTGAAACAGTAAACAAAAGATACGGTTTCAAAAAAATTCACTCTTTCGAAGATCCGGACAAATAACAATACATGTGGGAACTGAATTGCTTTTTTCCAAAGAGAAAGTCTTAGTGTTTTTTCGTACTTACTAGATACAAGAAAAGAACGGTAAAGACCCGAAGTGAAGTCTAATAACCAATGCACACATTGGTCATTTCATAAAAAAAACTAACTGAAATTTGAACCAGTCAAAACCACAAGTAAACACAAAACGGTATCAATGTACCAAAAAGAATAAGAAACCTAACCTTTACAATTTTATCACAAACGTCATAATTCATGCCCGAATTATGAAGATGAATGAAGAAAAATATCCACAAATCGGCTGAAGCCTTTTGGTTTTTTACTGTTTCGAAATATTTCTTTGTAAAAATGTTTATTATCGTTTTTCAGTACTCCTTTTTGTCTTTTGGCACTCTGTCTCTCTTCCTTATCTATCTCTCACTCTTCCCTCTTCCATCACCAATTCGAATTGCTATCATTTTACTCCTTTTCTCCTGGCTGTTAGGTATGGCCTATTCCATTACGTTTATTGATTATTTTTTAGTTTTTTTTTATTCCTGTTATCTATTTTTATACACGGATCCTGGTAGAAAATGGTGAGTCGAGCTGGTTTTTAGAAATGAAAACACGTTTGAAACAGTTATAACTTTTTATTGCTTCAAAAAACTTAATTTTTTTGATTAGATTCAATCATTCCGCCAAAAACTTCCATCAGGATATGCTCAAAAAACAATAGAGAAACTGGGAGTTCATCACAGAATAAGTGCTCCGTATCACCATCAGTGTAATGGAATAGTGGAACGGATCAACAGAACGCTAGAAGAGTCTTACGTCAACGTAACACAACATAACTTTTTTTTGGATAGTGAATAATTTTTTTACTGCTTCAGAAAGGTACCTATAAATCTTCTTATTTTTGCTGGCTGTTGTCTTTTTTCCGAAAAAAAACGAAAAAATTCGAAAAACAAATTCGGAGAAGAGCAAATATTTTTCTTATCACATCTATTGTTGTTCTGTTCAGTTATCTGACCGATAATTTTTTTTGAAACAGCACAAAAAAGTGTTTAGTTGTTTCTTATCGACAAAGATGTAACTCACCAGTTCACGAGAGCGGTTCAAAATTTCAGAAATTTTTCAAAACTTGAACAGTTTTTAAAAAAAGGAATCGAAAGAGAAAAAAAAAACCAATAACATTGAATAAAAAATCTCTAGGAATTTTTTTTGAAACAGTAAAAAAAATTATTGTTCAAAAAAATTACCTTCTAGGAATTTCTAAGAATTCGTAGTTTTGAATTTTTGCAAGAAGCAAATGATAAGACGGCATATCCCACACCAATTGTTGTTCTGTTCAGTTTTCTGAGGGAGAACTTTTTAAATTATTGTTTTTTCATTGACGGAGGCGTGTTTCATCGTTTTCATTGACTTGAGTACCTTTTAAGTTATAGTACGAATCCAACAATCATCAACAATGAATACGAAGTCTGTAAGATTTTTTTGGAAACAGTAAAATTTTTATTTCTGCTCCAAATAAAATTAATGGAATTTTCTAGAAAATGGTGATTCCAGATAGTTGTGAGATTGAATTGTTGCGAGAAACAAGCGAACACACTGTAAAACGAACACACTCTAGATAAACAAATTTTTATTTTTTTGAAAATTTTTGAAACAGGGAACAATTTTTTTAACTTTTTCAAAAAACAAATGAATTTTTGAAATCTCTAGAAAATGAAAATCCTGCTTTGAGAAAGATTTTCTGACAAAGAAATTATCGAACTGTGAATTTTCAGATGTTAACATTTACAAAAAAAATGTTTTCTAAAAATTTGAATTTGTTTTACTGTTTCGAAAAGCAGGGCTGTCAAATCGGGCCGCGGCCGTTTTTATATCTCGTTTCCTAGCGGTGGGATCTTTTCGATGCAAGAGGCGGCCTTGTAGAGCACGAAAAGTTATGAATTTTGGTAAAAAGACGGCCCGGAATTTCTTATCCGCGGCCGACTTATAGCAAAAGGCCGTGGGCCGCGGCCGGCCGCGGCCGGCCGTCTGACAGCCCTGTCGAAAAGTATGCACTCTAAAAATTATTATCATCGTTTTATTATGAATGTGTAAATTTCTAGAAGTTTCTGAAAAAAAAATTTTTTTCATTCTTCTGGAAACTCCTGGAGAATGCTAATTTTTTCAGCGTGATGGAGAGTTTCTCAACAAAAAAATTTGGAACCAGACATGTCCAACCACCGGCGCGGGTTTTGCAGTAACTTTCTTAAAAATCGATAAGGTGAACTCGAAAACATACCATAATCAAGATCTCGATGAGTTCTACAGGTTTGAAAAATGAGAATCACGATTCGACAAAGCTGGAACGGGCTAGAGTGTCCGGTCCCAAAATCCGGGTCCGGGTTAGAGGGCACGGGTACTCTTAACTTATTTCTTTCAGCCTAGATTGGTCGAACCGAACCACGGCGGGCCTGATTAGACATGTATGTAAGAAACTATACATTTCCAAAAAAATTTTTTTAATCGAAACATCTTTCACTGTTACAAAATTCCATTGTCGCACTTTTTCATAAAATTTTTCTACTTAAAATTGACGACAAATTTCAAAAAAAAAACCTGCGAGTTTTCAATTTTGTCGAAAGCGTGCTCTAGCGAGAAATTACCCTAACTGAAGAATATTACTGTACTGTTTTTGCTGATTGGGATTGAACCATTTTTATTTAACAGCTGCAAGAACAACATCCAATAGCAATGAGGACATCCATAGGAGCTTCTCTGAAACAGAAAAAAACTTTCAAGATGGAGAATACTAAAGAGAATTGTGTTCATTCGAAAAAAAAAGTTTTTCAGAAATTTTTGGAACAGTAAAAAAATTATTTTCTGCTGTTTCTGTAGAATTTCTAGAAATTTTCAGTAAATTAATAACCTCGTTCTGTGTTTAGAATTTTCTTTTGTCGAACTTTTTTTACTGTTTCAGAAATGTTTTCCTTAAAAATGCTTATCAGCGTTTTTCAGTAGTCTGATTCCCCACAATTCCTTACCTATCTCTCACTTCTCCCCTCTTCCAACACCAATTAGAATTTGTATCATTCTCCTTTTTTACATGAAAAAAAAGTTAAATTTGCTAGTGAAATCAGTTTCGCCAATGATTTTGATAGTTCCAATACAAGGAACTGTCTTGAAATTAGAAAACTACTTTTCTGGAACATTAATAACTTTTTATCGCTTCAAAAAACTTGATTTTTTAATTAAATCAAAGCAAAAAGACTGCTGAATATAGAATGCATTTTTTAGAGACAAATCTCGAAACACTAATTTTTGACTGTTTCAAATTTTAATTGTGACTTCTTCCCAACCTTCTTTTTCGTTTCGATCTTGGGAATACATTCAGAAAAATGTATGTAGGAAATCGATAATTTCCGTTCTCTCGTAGTAAAAGTTGAAAAAAAAATCTGGTATTTTCTGAAAATCATTAATGAAAAATTTCTGTATCCAGTTTCAATTATTCTTGCAACAGTGGAAAATTACTGTTCCAAAGGAAATGTGTCATGATACTTCCAGTGAAATACCACTACTCATGGAGTTGCTCAGCGCACGGCAAGCAAACAGTAAGTTGCTGTTGCGGCAAGTTGCCGTTTTCTCTGGCAACTTGCCTAATTTTCTGGCAAAATGCAGTTGTGTGCGAGCAACTTGCCGTTTTTCCGTTTTTCTGGAAATTTGTCGAATGCGGCAAACTGCCGCTGACAAACGGCAAGCTTTCAAAAATTTCCTGAGTATATATGGTGAAACCGACCGAAAAAAAGGTAGAAATGACCTTTTTCGGAGATATTTTTACTGTTTAATAATGAAACGTAGTTTGTAAGCTTTCTGCAGTCTGCAGTTAGTATACGCTCATTGGGGACTTGTAACAATCGTAATATGGAAACCAGTGTAAAATTAAGGGCTGACCGAACATCCGACAACTTGACGGGCCCGAAATCTCGCCACGAAAACTACGCATCTACTTCCCACACATATTGTTGGTCTATCCAGTTTTCTGAACCATAATTTTTTTGAAGCAGGCAAAAAATATGAGAGGTGTACTTCATCAGTACATGAGAGTGGTTCAAAATTTCAGAATCGTTTTAATTCAAAAAAAGTTTTTATGGAAGCTGTAATGAAAACAGTCTCTAACAATGAGAAGACCTTGAGACATTTTTTTGAAACCTTGACCTTGATAGTATCAAACTTAGCTTCAAATAACCTGAAGTTGAATTCTTATGAGGACTCATCAAACAATGATAATTAGGGAAAACTAGAGAATATTTTTTGAAACAGGGAAAAAATTGAAAAAGGTGTTGCTTCAACCAGTTTTCCTGAGTTAAGCAACACTTCTTTTCGGTACTTGTGACGCTGATAGTATCAAACTTAGCTTCTAATAACCTGAAGTTGAATTTTTTTGTAACAGTAAACTTTTTTTTTGAAATTCACCATTTTATCAAAACTGTCATAAAAATTTTGGCTCCGCGTCACTTGGCAACTTACCAATTCGCAACTGCGACATTTCGCAACTAACGTCGATTTCGCAACTGCGACATTTCGCAACTATGACATTTCGCAACCAACAATTTCGCAACTACGACGTTTCGCAACTGACTTTGGCAAGTAGAATGGACTTTTACTTCAGCCAAAATGTATAAAAACTTCCTAGACTTATTTGACGATCTCAATGTTCACGTTTATCTCATTTCTGGCGTGACCCTTGCCTTCCACGTCGTTTTGTACTAGTTGCGAAATGTCAAGTTGCGAAACGTCGTAGTTGCAAAATGACGTGTTGCGATATGTCGTAGTTGCGAAATCGACGTTAGTTGCGAAACGTCGCAGTTGCGAATTGGCAAGTTGCGAAGTGACGCGGACCCAAAATTTTCAATTCCGTCTTCTATTTTTTTTGAAACAGTAAAACATTTCTTTTTCACTGTTTCAAAAGTTTTTTCACGGTAAATTATTTTTCATCGACAGTTTTGGAGTGAAAACCGAGTGTTTATCAATCCATACAATTAGTTCAGTGTCAACAAACAATTTTTGTAACAGTAAAAACATTTTTTTACTGTTTCAATATTTTCATGTCTCTTTTCACATTTTCATCTAGTTTATTGGCAACAGTGTATTCCATGAACAAACGTAAACACTGTAATAGCATCTCACTCTGAGGACCCTTTTGAGAAATAAAAGCCCACCCACTAATAAAGGCCCACCTTTCAATGTAAAATCTTTTGCATTTTCACAACGTTTTTTACCGTTTTTGCAAAAGTGTGTTATTTAAAAAATTGGGTTGAAATATAGAAGCCGGCCCTGTAATAGAAGCCCACCTGTAATTAAGGCGTATCATGAAGACCCCTTCGAAAAATAGAAACCCATGGGCTTCAATAACATTACTTACAGTAGTATAAAAAACAACTATCAATCATTGGAATAAGCTGCCCACATATTCGCCTATAATTTTCGAAACAGTAATAATCTTCTGAGTAAAAAACTGAAATTCCGCAAAAAATATTTATTTGCTGTATTGTACAAATTTCGATAGTTGAATGATAATTTAATTTTCTGAAAGTAACACTTTTCTGTAAGAAACAGTCGATTTTTTTTTCAACAAAAATTGAAATTATGAATAAAATTGTTTAACAACACAAAAATTAGTAAAAAAAATTGAATTAATTTTGTTTCAAATATCAAAAAATTATTATTTTTTCACTGTTTCAATTTTTTTCCCAAACAAAAAATTATTATCAACTTATTGATCATCCTTTCTATCTCTGAATTTCCGTCTAATAAGTGCTCGACCAACATCCAATATCAATGAAGACATCCATAAAATGTTTTCTGAAACAGAAAAAAAGTTGGAAAATCCTCAATTGTACACGATGGGGAATTCTGTCCATTCACAAAAATAGTTTCACAGAAATTTTTGAATCAGTAAAAAAAAAAACTTTTTTCTGCTGTTTCTAAAAAATTTCTAGAAACTTCCAGAGAATTGGTATACTCGATCTGCTTGTTGAATCCCTTCGTGGAACTTTTTTTTCCACTGTTTCAAAAATGCTTTCCTTCAAAATGCTTATCGGTGTTTTTCAGTAGACTGTTTTTCTCTCTGCGCTCTCTCTCTTCCTTATCTTTCTCTCCCTCCTTCCCTCTTCCAACTTCACTTCGAAACAGGGCTGTCAAATCGGGCCGCGGCCATTTTTGTATCTCGCTTCCTAGCGGTGAGATCTTTTCGATGCAAGAGGCGGCCTTGTAGAGCACAAAAAGTTATGCATTTTGGTGAAGAGACGGCCCGGAATTTGTTATCCGCGGCCGACTTATAGCAAAAGGCCGCAGGCCGCGGCCGGCCGTCTGACAGCCCTGCTTCGAAATGCTATCATTCTACCCTCCTTTTCATCTGGCTGTTTGGTATGGCCTGTGTTATTACTTTTATTGATTTTTTCTAATTTTTATTTTACTGTAAAACTTTTTATTTACTTATCATATAATTGTTTCGATAATTGGATAGACAAAAAGTAAGTTGGGTGAAACACAGTGTTTTTGAACTGAAAATTTCAGAAATTTTTGGTTTTCTGAACAAACTAGAAGAGCTGCTAGAAAATTGTCAACTACAAAGTCGTAGAACATCAAATTTGGAGCAGCTTTGCTGTTGACAACTTTTCTCTAGCTCCGCCCACTTTTGAGATATGCGCCTTTAAACCTTTGTCCTAGGGGAGACGCGCCACCTTCTTTCCAGGGACGCTTAAAATTCAAAGGCGCATATCTCAATAGTGGGCGGAGCTAGAAAGAAGTTTTCACCTGTATAGCTGCTTCAAATTTTATGATCTACAACTTTGTAGTTGAAAATTTTTCAATAGCTTCTTTAGTTTTTCAGAAAATTATAAATTCCAAAAAAAGTTTCAAAGTTCGACTTTCAGTAAAAAACTAGCAGATTTTCATCGGGAAGTGGAGATTCTTTTAAAAACACACCATTGACATGGATTCGGCATTTTTCCAAACAGTAACAATACTTGGAGATATTTATGTAAAAGATTGTCAATTATTCCGGTATTCCGGTTTAAACTTATCATTTCAAAATCAATATGGTTCGGATGATAATATTTTTTTGTCCAGAAGATTCTATTATTTATTGTATTTTCTCTGTTCTCAATAAAAGTAATTTTTGAACATTTTTTGTTATAATTTTTTTGAATAAGGCCTAGTTCCTGGAAATTCCTAGAAAACGAAAATCTTACAAGTTTGCTTTTACGAATTTAAATATTTTCAGACGTTTTTAAGAATTTTTTTTACAGTTCCAAAATTCATTCTCATAAACACAATTTCGTGAGAATTTATTCGTTCAATGATTTGAATTTCTGAAAATTTTCAGAAAATAAATAACCTCGGCCTGTTTGAAAAATATTTTTTTCACTGTTTCAAAATTTTTCTTTGTTAAAATTGTGCTTATAGTTTTTCAGTTCTTTTCAGTCTCTTCCTTATCTATCTCTTACTCTTCCCTTCAACACCAATTCTTATTATTCTGAAACACTTTTGTTGTGTTTTTGTGATGGAGATAGTCCTTGAATCAGCGCCGAGTAAGATAATAATTTTTAGGGAAAACATTTCTGAAACAGTAAACTTCGCGAAAGAGGTTCTCCAAGCAGATCGAGAATATCAATTTTCTGGAGATTTCTAGAGAATTTTCTGAAACAGCAGAAAATACATTTTCATAAATGAAAACGTTTCCCAAACTTGTAACATTTATAGCGTCACAATTTTCAACATTTTTGATCATTTCTGTGCTGGCTTTCAGAAAATGATTCATTCTAAATTTTTTGATTCTCGCGTGGGCTATTTTAAGTTGAAAAAGTACCCTTCCCAAAGTCGTAACAGTTACGCTTTTGGGAAAAACCAGAAAAGTTACAAATTTATCACGTTTTATATGCGGAAAAAAAATTTTCAATTTTCCACCTTGCTATATCTATAGATTTTTTTGTTGTTATTGGTCGTTGCCTTAAAAACATTCAGATGAAAATTGTTTGAATTTCGAACTAAAATACTCCGGATGTAGCTATTTTTGATGGAATACTGATGGAATTAACTGTTTCAAAAAATTTCACTCTTTCGAAGATCCGGACAAAAAACAATACATGTGGGAATTGAATTGCTTTTTCCAAAGAGAAAGTCTTAGTGTTTTTTCGTACTTACTAGAAAAAAAGAGAGAAAAACAGATATCAATTTACAGCACAGGTGTCATTTCTGGAAAAGAGGTAATTTCAGAAAAAAATTAACTAAAGTTTGAATCATTCGAAACCGCAGAAAGACACAAAACGGTAACAATGTACCAAAAAGAATGAGGAGTCTAACCACAATCTTGTCACGAATATCAACATTCATACTCGAATTATGAAGATGAATGCAGATGAGATGTCCGCGAAGCGGTGGAAGCCTGTTGGGCTTTTACTGTTTCAAAATTTTTCTTCGTAAAAATGTTTCTTTTCGTTTTTCAGTTCTTTTCAGTCGCTGTCTCTTCCTCATCTATCTCTTACTCCTTCCCTTCAACACCAACTCTTATTATTCTAAAACACCCTTTATAGCGTGTTTGTAATGAGTGAGTCCTTGATAAAGCGCCGAGTAAAATGATAATTTTTAAGGAAAACATTTCTGAAACAGTAAACAAAAGATACTAGTGATTTCACAACCAAATCGAGATTATCAATTTACTGGATATTTCTAGAAATTCTTTTGAAACAGCATTTTGAATATATAATAATACATTTTCATAAATAATAATATTCTCCAAGCTTGTAACATTTATAATGTCTTAATTTTTCTTGTCAGAAATTTTCCGTTTTGAAGAATTATCATTTTGTATATACTTCGAGGAATTGTATATTTTTTTGAAACTTTAATGAAATGTTTACCTTTTCAAAAAGGTATCTATACATTTCCCCCTTGTTAGTGCCTATTGCCCCAGGAGCATTAATAAAAATTCACTAAATTTGAAAAAAAGCTCTGAAAAGTGGAATTTACTGTTTCAAAAATCTCACTGTGCCGAAGATCCGGACAAAAAACAATTCCTGTGGGTAAAAAAGGAGAAATAATTTTTGTCAATTTTTGTTACTGTTTCAAAATTCATTGTCATAAACACATTTTTGTGGTAATTTATTCAATCCATGTTTGTAATGAAAAAATTTTTTGGAAGTTTTCAGAAAATAAATAACCTCGGTTTGTTGGAAACATATTTTTTTCACTGTTTCAAAATTTTTCTTTGTAAAAAGTTTCTTATATGTTTTTTAGTGATCATGATCCTCGCTGAGCACCACGGTTGGAGACGGGTGGGATACCCGAACAGGGATCGAAGTGATTCGGTGCATTTCGGATTCGCTGGTTGGCATGAGACAGTGATTTTACCTTGAAATAAAAATCTGTTCTTCATTAATATTTCTAGTGAGTTCGAAAAAAATTTAATCTCAAATTTGGAAAGGAGCAAATATACATCCAGTGTTGTTATGCTCAGTTTTCTGAACGATAATTTTTTTTGAAACAGTACATAAATCATTCTTGATCGTTTTTCAGAATCAACGTTGGTCTTTTGGCTTAAAGGGGCGTGGTTTGCTGGAAAAGGGGCGAAGTCAAAAAATGAAAACGGCACGATGTTCCCTGGGATATACCCACTATAGCGAAAATTACCGCTACCAATTTTTCCGAAGATTAAGCAATTTTTGTCTCAGGTGCACGAGAACATCCAATATAAATAAGGACATCCATTGGAATTTTTCTGAAACAGAAAAAAAACTTTCAAAATGGAGAAAATGGAGAGAATTGTGCCCATTCACAAAAAAAGTTATTCAGAAATTTTCGGAACAGTAAAAAAACTATTTGCTGCTGTTTCTGTAGAATTTCTAAAAGTTTCAGAAAATTAATAACGTCGATCTGTAGGTATAAACATTTTTGTGGAATATTATTTTACTGTTCTAAAAATGGCTTCCCTCAAAATTATTATCAACGTTTTTCAGTAGTCTGTTTTTCCTCTCTTCCTTATCTATCTCTCACTCTTTCCTCTTCCATTTTCAATTAATATTGCTATCATTCTATTTTTTGGTATCAAACAGTAAATTGGTTAGTGGAATCAGTTTTCCCCTATGATTTTGATACTTCCAATACGAGTAACTGTTATAAAATTAGAAAAACAGTTTTTTGAAACTGTGAAATTGTTTTTGCTTCAAAAATTTTTGTATGATTCATAGAATTGGAGTTGGAGCGGAGGACTGCTGAATTTAAAATATTTTTCTTTACAGACAAATCTTGAAGCACTAATTTTTGACTGTTTCAAATGTTAATTGGAGCTTCTTTTCGATATTCTTTTTTTGTTTTTGATATTATATAATCTTATATAATCTAAAACAAATTACTGTGAAAATGATAAAGTTCCAGCAAGGAATTTCAAATTTTATTTCGCGGGCTCAAACGCTTACAGCGGAAGGCTGTGGCAAGTGTTTGAGCCCGCGAAAAAAAAATTGAAATTCCTTGCTGGAACTTTATCATTTTCACAGTAATATAGGAATTCAATAATTACCGCCCTTTCGTAGTAAAAATCTTTATAAAACTATTTTTTTCGAAAATGCACGTTTTTGAACGGAACAAGAAAACATCGATTTGTATGAAACATGAAAAAAGTTGATTGAAAAAAAAATTATTCAAAAAATGCTTCGATAGTGCGAACATTAGTGAAAAATTTCTATATCCAGTTTCAATTATTTTTGAAACAGCGAAAAATTAATGTTTCAACGGAAATGTGTCATGATACTTCCAGCGAAATATCACTACTCGCGGTGTTATAGGCAAGTTGCTCAGCGCACGGCAAGCAAACAGCAAGTTGCTTTTGCGGCAACTTGCCTAATTTTCTGGCAGCTTGCCGAAAACGGCAAGCTTGTAAAAAAATTCCCTGAGTGTATATGGTAAAACCGACCGAAAAAAACCTTTTTTGTGAAAATATTTTTACTGTTTCAAAATGAAACGTAGTTTGTAAGCTATATGCAGTCAGCAGTAAGTTTAAGCTCATTGGGAACTTGTAACAATCCTAATATAGCAATCAGTGTAAAAAAAATAAGTGCTGGCCGAAGATCCGCCAACTTGACGGCCCCGTAATTTCGCCACGAAAACAATCAGTCTATTTCCCTCACTTATTGTTGGTCTATACAGTTTTCTGAACGATACATTTTTTGAAACAGGCAAAAAGTATATTTTTTGTCATTCCAACAGCCAGTAACAATAAGATAGGCTATAGGAATTTTTTTGAAACAGTAAAATTTTTTTTACTGTTTCATAAAAAATTATTTTCGGGAAAATTCTAAAAAATGGTAGTTTTTAGTTGGTACCAAATGATGAAACGGCAAGATCGATTAAAAAAATCTATTTTTAATTCTTTCCAAAATTGGAAGTTTCTAGAAAATGCTAAACCTTTCAGTGACTAGAAGAGTTTCCTTACAAAAAAAAAGAAAATTACAAAACTATGAAATTTCCAGAAGTTCTCAAAAACAAATAATTCTGAAAATTTTCCGATTTTTTACAGTTTCAAAATTGGTTTCCCTAAATATTATTATCAGCGTTTTTCAATAGTTAATGATTTTCGGATGAAAAGTCTCAAAACGTTTGATTTCCCGGAAAAAATATGATTGTTATTAATAAATTGTCAATTACAAACTTATTTGAAACAGGATTTGAAACGAGATTGCAGTTGACAACTTTTCTTTAGCTCCGCCCACTTTTGAGATATGCGCCTCTCAAGTTGAAAAGTCCTCCGCAATAGCGCTGAGAAGAAACAAAACATTAAAGGCGCATATCTCAAAATTATTATTATTCGTCTGTCCGGATCTTTGAATGAAAGAAATTTTTATATATTTTTATCGTTTTTTACGATAATTGAAGTAGCACGAATATCAACAATCATCATGGAAATCTGTAGGAATTTTTTTGAAACTGTAAATTTTTTTACTGCTTCGAGAAAAAATGATTTAGGGGAAATTTTAGAAAATGGAATTATTAGCTCATTGACATATAAAATTAAAAAAAAGGTAATTTTCAGGCTTCGCGTTGCAACTAGACGTTTCGAAACTGTGACGTCTCGCAACCAGGACGTTTCAAAACCTGACATATCGAATCTTAGACGTTTTGAAACCGGGCATTTCAAAACTTTGACGGGACGCAACTGGTAAACAACAGCTAAAAACACGTGAATGACCATATTTGACGACTTTTATCGGTTGCCGAACGTCATTGTTTCGAAACGTCTAGTTGCCAAGTGTCGCGGAGCCAACTTCTGAAAGAACCGAGAAAAAACTTTTTTAAAAAAAAAAAAAACTTTTTTTTTGGAAAACTTTTTTTTTTGGAAATTTCCTGATTTTTTTACTGTTTCGAAATTTTTCCCCCAAAAATATTATGACTGTTTTCTCAATTAGTCAAATTTTCGAAAATTTTTGATGACAATTTTTTTACGATTTCAAAAAAATCCATTATCTGGAAATCGCTAACTTGCTCAGTGCGAGCAGGGTTTTTCCAATGAAAAAAAAAGAATTACAAAACTAAACAAAATTTTCTATTTCACTATTTTTTCAAAAAAAATATTTTCAGAAGTTTTTGGAAAACTTTTTTTTTTGGAAATTTCCTGATTTTTTTACTGTTTCGAAATTTTTCCCCCAAAAATATTATGATTGTTTTCTCAATTAGTCATTTTTCATTCTTATCAATTGTCTCTATTTTTCTCTGCCACTCTCTCTTCCTTATCTATCTCTCACTCCTTCCCTCTTCCAACTCAAATTCGAATTGCTATCATTTCCCTCTTTTCTTCTGGCTGTTAGGTATGGCCTATATTATTACTTTTATTGATTATTTTGAAATTTTTCTACTGTAAAAATCTATATTTACTGTAATTTATTTGTATCCCGATTGGATAGAAAAAAGGTAAATTGGGTAAAAAAACAGTGTTTTGAACTCAAAATTTCAGAAATTTTTATTTTCTGAAAAAACTAAAAAAGCTATTAAAAAATTGTCAACTACAAAGTTGTAGAACACAAAATTTTGAGCAAGTTTGCTGTTGACAACTTTTTTCTAGCTCCGCCCACTTTTGAGTTATGCGCCTTTAAATATGGGAGAAGCGGAGAGTGCTATTAGAAGAAACGCAGAGTGCCTCTGCTTTGAAGGCGCATATCTCAAAAGTGGGCGGAGCTAGAAAAAAGTCGTTAACTGCAAAGTTGCTTTAAATTTGATGTTCTACAACTTCGTTGTCGAACTTTTTTCGTTAGCACATTTATTTTTTTTTCAGAAAATTTTAATTTTTCGTCGAAGAAACAATGGAGAAACTAAGAGTTTATCACAGAACGAGTGCTCCGTATCACCATCAGTCTAATGGGATGGTGGAACGGATCAACAGAACGCTAGAAGAGTCTTACGTCAACGTAACACAACATAACTTTTTTTTGGATAGTGAATAATTTTTTTACTGCTTCAGAAAGGTACCTATAAATTTTCTTATTGTTATTGGCTGTTGCTTTAGTTTTTTTCCGAGAAAAATCGAAAAATTCGAAAAAAAATTCGGAGAAGAGCAAATATTTTTCTTATCACATCTATTGTTGTTCTGTTCAGTTATCTGACCGATAATTTTTTTTGAAACAGCACAAAAAAGTGTTTAGTTGTTTCTTATCGACAAAGATGTAACTCACCAGTTCACGAGAGCGGTTCAAAATTTCAGAAATTTTTTAAAACTTGAACAGTTTTTAAAAAAAGGAATCGAAAGAGAAAAAAAACCAATAACATTGAATAAAAAATCGCTGGGAATTTTTTTGAAACAGTAAAAAAAAATTATTGTTCAAAAAAATTACCTTCTAGAAATTTCTAGGAGTTCGTAGTTTTAAATTTTTGCAAGAAGCAAATGATAAGACGGCATATCCCACACCAAATGTTGTTCTGTTCAGTTTTCTGATCGATAACTTTTTTAATGATTGTTTTTTCATCGACGGAGGCGTGTTTCATCGTTTTCATTGATTTGAGTACCTTTCAAATTATAGTACGAATCCAACAATCATCAACAATGAAAACGAAGTCTGTAAGATTTTTTTTGAAATAGTAAAAAAAATGTCTTTCTTCCAAAAAGTTAATTCACAAAAACTTCTAGAAAACGGTAACAATTAGTTGTGAGATTGAATTGTTACAAGAAACAAACTGTAAATTCTAGATAAACAAATTTTTATTTTTTCAAAAATTTTTGAAACAGGGAATAATTTTTTTCACTGTTTCAAAAAAATGAATTTTTGAAATCTCTAGATAATGAAAATCCTGCTTTGAGAAAGATTTTCTGACAAAAAAAAAATATGAACTGACTTACTATAAACGTTCAAATGTTTGGCAGTTTTACTCGCACGCTGAATATTTTAGCACGTGTTTTCAATTTCAAGAAATTCGCTCTAGCGAGAAATTACTGTAACTGGAAAAAAAATTACTGTACTGATTTTCGCTGATTGGATTTCCAAAGATTAAACATTTTTCGTCTCGGGTGCAAGAGAAACATCCAATATCAATGAGGAAATCCATAGGAGTTTTTCTGGAACAGAAAAAAAACTTTAAAAATGGAGAATAGTAAAGATCATTGCATCCATTCGCAAAAATAGTTTTTCAGGAACTTTTTGAAACAGCGATAAAAAAAAAACTATTTTCTGCTGTTTCTGTAGAATTACTAAAAAATTTCAGAGAATTAATAACCTCGATCTGTAGGTATGAACATTTTTGTGGAATATTTTTTTAATGTTTCAGGAATGTTTATCTTGAAAATGCTTATCAGCGTTTTTAGTAGTCTGTCTCTGGCCCTTTTCCTTATCTATCTCTCACTTCTTTCCTCTTCCATCACCAATTAGAATTTCTATCATTCTATTTTTTGGTATGAAACAGTAATTTTGCTAGTGGAATCAGTTTTTCCCTCTGATATAATAATACCAATACAAATAACTGTTATAAAGGTAGAAAAACATTTTTTTGAAACAGTTAAAATTGTTATTGCTTCAAAAAGTTTTTGTATGATCCATAGATTTGGATTGGAGCGAAGGACTGCTGAATTTAAAATATTTTTCATTACAGACAAATCTTAAAACACTATTTTTTTTCTGTTTCAATTTTTATTGAAACTTCTTTTCGATATTCTTTTTTTGATTTGCTTATTGGAAAAAGTATCTAGGAAATCAATAATTTCGGCTTTCCCGTAGTAAGTTGCTTTAAAAAATTTTTTTTTCGAAAATTCACATTTTTGCATGAAACAAGGAAACAGTGACTATCTTATTGATTGAAAGAAAGGTTTCTCAAAAAATGCTTCAATAATGACAACATTAGTGAAAAATGTTTATATTCAGTTTCAATTATTTTTGAAACAGTGGAAAGTTACTGTTCCAACGGAAATATGTCATGATACTTTTAGCGAAATATCACTATTATTTATAGACAAGTTGCTCAGCGCACGGAAAGCAAAAGGCAAGTTGCTGTTGCGGCAAATTTCTCGGGCAACTTGCCGTTTTTGCTGGAAATTTGCCGAATGCGGCAAATTGCCGCTGACAAACGGCAAGCTTGCCGAAAAATCCCTGAGTGTATATGGTGAAACCGACCGAAAAAAAAACCTTTTTTGGGGAGATATTTTTACTATTTCATAATAAAACGTAGTTTGTAAGCTTTATGCAGTCAGCAATTCGTTTAGGCTTGTTGGAAACGTGTAACAATCGTAATATGGAAATCAGTGTAAAATTAAGTGCTGACCGAAGATCCGACAACTTGACGGCCGCGGAATCTCACCACGAAAACTATCAATATACTTCCCGCATTTATTGTTGTTCTATCCAGTTTTCTGAACGATAACTTTTTTGAAACAGACAAGAAGTATAGGAGGTGTAATTCATCAGTACATGAGAGTGGTTAAAAGTTTCAGAACATTTTTTTCCAACAATGTCTTATGAACGCTATCCGTCCAACAGACAGTAATAATGAGAGATAATTTTTTTGAAGCAGCAAAAAAATAGCTTTAAACTATTTTTTATCGACGAAGGTGTAACTCACCACGAGAGTGATTCAAAATTTCAGAAATTTTTTGAAACTTGAGCAGTTTTTTAAAGGAGCAAGCAAAAACGAAAACCAATATTTAGGAATAAGAAATTAATAGGAATTTTTTTTGAAACAGTAAAAAATGTTTTTTCTGTTTCAAAAAAATTACCTTCAAGGAATTTCTAGGAGTTCGTAGTTTTGAATTTTTGCAAGAAGCAAATGATAAGACGGCATATCCCACACCAATTGTTGTTCTGTTCAGTTTTCTGAGGGATAACTATATTTATGATTGTTTTTTTATCGACGGAGGCGTGTTTCATCATTTTTATTGATTTGAGTACCTTTTAAGTTATAGTACGAATTCAACAGTAATCAACAATGTTTACGAAGTATGTAAGATTTTTTTGGAAACAGTAAAACAATTTTTCTCTCTTCCAAAAAGTTTATTCACAGAAATTTCTAGAAAACGGTAACAATTAGTTGTGAAATTGAATTGTTGCAAGAAACAAACTGTAAATTCTAGATAAACAAATTTTTATTTTTTCGAAAATTTTTGAAACAGGGAATCCTGGTTTGAGAAAGATTTTCTGACAAAAAAAATTATGGAACTGTGTAATTTTCAGATGTTAACATTCACCACAAAATAATTTCCAGAAATTTTAAAAGCTCGATTTTTACCGTTTCAAAAAAATTTCTAGAAACTTTCAGAATATTCATATTTAGTTTGCGTGTTTGCGGAGCATTTTTTTCTGTTTCAGGAATGTTTTCTCTTAAAATTATATTAATCGTTGTTCAGTGATCTTTTTTTCTCTGTCACTCTCTCTTCCTTATCTATCTCTCACACTGTCCCTCTTCCTTCACCAATTCGAATTGCTATCATTCTACTCCTTTTCTTCTGGCTGTTAGGTATGGCCTATATTATTACTTTTGTTGATTATTTCTAAATTTAATTTGGCTATCAAAATCTATACTTACTTGTTATATATTTGTATCCGATTGGATAGGAAAAAGGTATGTTGGAAAAAAAACAGGGTTTTTGAACTGAAAATCTCAAAAAATCCAATTTTCTGAAACTACTCGCAGAGCTACCAAAAAGTTTCTGACAGAAACTTGTAGAGCATTAAATTTGGAGCAACTTTGCACTTACTAACTTTTTTCTAGCTCCACCCACTTTTGAGATATGCACCCTTCCTCCTAGAGGAGATGAGCCACCCTCTCTCCTGAGGACACCCTAACTTTAAAGGTGCATATCTCGAAAGTGGGCGGAGCTGGGAAAAAATTCTGGAAATTTCGAATTTTCTTTGATTTTCAGGACTTCTTCCTTACCAACTTAACACCCAAGCTCAACCGTCAGTTGCCGTCATCACAACAATTCCGCATCACCTTTGCCCCCATTGCCCAGGGCATTCCACTCTCCATGACACTACCAAGGAGCGGCCAGACACTCTGCGCCTCCGGCCAGAGGAAGAGGCAGAGGAAGAGACAGACCGGCCACAATCAGTCGGGTTGGTGGAGACAGAGGAGACGGCAGCCCTCTGTGCTCGAATGAAAACCTTCTCCCTTTTTGTTCTGTTATTTTTATCTTTTTATCTTACTTTGTATTCTGTATTCTTTTATTTTCTGTATCTTCTTTTGATTGTATTTTGTTCACTTTTTGCTCTGAATTTTAAACCTAATAAATTAGTAGTTTAATCAAGTGTTATGTTTTATGATTCATGATATAAAAGTAATCTCTCTTGAAATCATATCTGCGTTTGAGGTTTGTGAAAAGATTGGGTCAAAAAAATTATGTCAAAAAGAAAAGCAGCTAATATCCACAGGAAGTTTCCAGATGATAGTTTTTTTCTAGTCCTTTAGTTTGGCAATGTTCTTCTTTTCTAAAAATAAAATTTCAAAAAAAAAAATAAATAAATAAAACGCATATTAATCTGCTTGGAAAAACTCAATTTATTTAATTATTTCTTGCCGATTGTTGTTCTGTCCAGTTTTCTGAACGATACTTTTTTTGAAACAGTACAAAACATTTTTCAGAGAATATGTTTTATCTACTTCATCAGTCCATCAGAAAAATCTGAAAATTTCAGAACTTTTCCAAAAAAATTTAAACAATTTTGTCCTAAATCCCGCACACCAAACAATCTACAATAAGAAGAAAACTAATAGGAGTTTTTTTGAAACAGTGAAAATTTTATTTCTGTTTCAAAAGAATAAGTAATGAATTACAGGAAAATTCTAGAAATTGATGATTCCAGTATTTGGGCAATGAAATTTTTGCAAGAAACAAAATCAAGATACACTCAACTTATGAATTTTTGAAAAACTT
This sequence comes from Caenorhabditis brenneri, assembly GCA_000143925.2. NCBI lineage: Eukaryota > Metazoa > Nematoda > Chromadorea > Rhabditida > Rhabditidae > Caenorhabditis > Caenorhabditis brenneri. The sequence continues at coordinate 210,547 of GL379954.1, forward strand.
TGAAACTGTATAAAACTTTTTTTCTTTGTTTTGGAGAAAAATTCCTGATGGAAAAAGAATTGCTGGCAGAGAATTCTATAATTCATAATAGTCTTCTTTACTGAACGGAAGTATTGAAAACATAAACTTCGAAAAATTTTACCTTTCTTCTCGAAACAGGGAAAAAAATTTAGTAAGCTCGAAAAATAAAAATTGTTATTCTGTTTGGGAAAAAGCAATTCAATCTATCCCACGCTAGAGCTTCTGAATGGAATAATTTTCGCACGCTCCGTCGCCCTCTGGAGTACCACTCAAAAAGTGGTGTCCGAAATGTTTTCTCCAAAATGGAAGAATTGTCCCACAGCAATTGCTGTTCTGTTCAATTTTCTGAACGATACTTATTTTTGAAACAGTGAAAAAAATTTTTCATCGATGTTTGTGTACTTCATAAGTAAATCAGAAAAAACTGAATATTTCAGAGCTTTTTTCAATATTTTAACAATTTTCATTCAAATGTTATTACAGAAACAATTTACAACAACAAGAAAATCCATAGAAGATTTCTTGAAACAGTAAGCTTTTTTTTAACTGTTTCAGGAAAATTCTAGAAAATTGTACATCCAGATTGTTGAGCAATGAACTTTTCGCAGGAAACGGAATATGCAACAGTGAAGTTGTTACATTTCGAAAATTTTCGAAACAGTACATTTTTTTCACTGAGATAGTAGAAGTTTTTTTTCTCTGTTTTGGAGAAAAATTCCTGCTGAAATTTCATAAGTGTTTACGTTTTTTTTCCGAAACAGGAAAAAAATTTTGAAAAATTAACGGTATGTAATTTACACGCTAGCAAAATCACAGGCCGGCCTGCCTCGTTGGAAACATCAAATTTTGGGGTTTTTTCTGATTTTTTCGAAAATTTTCACATGATTTTTGTCGTTTCTCAACAAATTGTTAATTACTATATACTAAGTTCATGTTTATCTCAAAACAGGTTCAAAATTATCATAAAAGTATTGTTTTTTCGATAAGAAAATCGCTCCAAAATAAACGTACTGACGACAGCGGCCCGGCCTTTTGCAAGTATGATAATTTATAAGATTTCATATTGCTATTGACTCAAATCTAAAATCTGTAGACGTTTAGCCGAGTTCTGAAACAGTGAATTTTTTTTCACTGTTTCAAAAAAGTTAGGAAAAATTAATTTCGCCAAACCGGATTGTTGTAAAAGAAGCCCGCTCTGAGGACCCTTTTGAGAAATAGAAGCCCCTCCACTGATAGAGGCCCATTCTGCAATAGAAGCCACCTTTCGTTATGATTTTTTGTAAATTTTTTGTAATTTTCACAACGTTTTTTAACGTTTTTGCAAAAGTGTGTTATTCAAAAAATTGGGTTGAAATATAGAAGCCGACCCTGTAATAGAAGCCCACCTGTAATTAAGGCGTATCATGAAGACCCCTTCGAAAAATAGAAGCCCATGGGCTTCAATAACATTACTTACAGTAGTATAAAAAACAACTATCAATCATTGGAATAAGCTGCCCACATATTCGCCTATAATTTTCGAAACAGTAATAATCTTCTGAGTAAAAAACTGAAATTCCGCAAAAAATATTTATTTGCTGTTCTAAATATTACCATTCGTCCAATAACATTCTAATTTCCTGAAAGAAACACTTTATTGTGAGAAACAGTGAATTTTTTTCAAACATTAAACAATAAATATTTTTTCACTGTTTCAAAATTTTTCCCAAACAAAAAATTATTATAAAATTATTAATCATCCTTTCTATCTCTGAATTTCCGTCTAATAACTGCTCGACCAACATCTAATATCAATAAGGACATCCATGAAAGTTTTTCTGAAACAGAAAAAAAAGTTGGAAAACTCTAAATTGTACACGATGGGGAATTGTGTCCATTCACAAAAATAGGTTTACAGAAATTTATGAAACAGTAAAAAAATTTTTTTTTTCTGCTGTCTAAAGAATGCCTAGAAGCTTCCATAAATTTGATAAACTCGATCTGTTTGTTGAATCCCATTTGTGGAACCTTTCTTTTACTGTTTCAGAAATGTTTTCCTTCAAAATGCTTATCAACGTTTTTCAGTATTCTGTTTTCTCTCTGCGCTCTCTCTTCCTTATCTATCTCTCACTCCTTTCCTCTTCCAACACCAATTCGATCTAATTGCTATCATTCTACTCTCCTTTTCTTCTGGCTGTTAGGTATGGCCTCTTTTATTACTTTTATTGATTATTTCTAATTTTTATTTTGCTTCAAAAATCTATTCTTCCTGGTATATATTTGTTTCTGCCTCCCTCTCTCTGTCCTTAATTCGCGTTGGTTATCTGAAAAAAAAGGTGAGTTGGGTAAAAAACAGGGTTTTTGAACTGAAAATCCTAAAATTTTTGATTTTCTGACAAAAACTAAGAGAGCTATCGAAAAGTTATCAACTACAAAGTTATAGAACACAAAATTTGAAGCAAGTTTGCAGTTGACAACATTTTTCTAGCTCCGCCCATTTTTGAGACATGCGCCTTTAAACCTTTGTCCTAGGGGGGACTCGCCACCTTCTTTCCAGGGACGCTTAAAGTTTAAAGGCGCATAACTCAAAAATGGGCGGAGCTAGTCGAAAGTTGTCAACAGCAAAATGGCTTCGAATTTTGTGTTCTACAACTTTGTCATTAATTATTTCCCGTTAGCACCTTTAGTTTTTCTAGAAAATTTCAAATTTTCGTCGAATTTCAGGAAAAAACTATCAGATTTTCATTGGAAAGTGGAGATTTTTTTTACGACCATCGCACGAAAATGGCTTTTTTTCAAATCGTTACAATCCTTGGAGATGTCCTTGTGAAAGACTGTCAACTTTTTCGATACTCAGGATTGGGATGATAATATTGGAAACATTATGCAAAATCAGGACAAGGTGGAGGAAAATGATGACATCACATATTATTCAGAAGAGTCTGAAAATAATGACTGTTTATATTAACTGTTATTCCCTAGTTTTCAATAAATGTGATTCTTTCTCAAACGTCAACGTCCACTCATGCATAATGATAAGAAAAACAAATGATTAGATACAAACGCTCTCTTTTCTCAAACAACAAACTACGATGCGAAAATTTTTCTGAAAAATTTTGCACAGAAAATTTTTTTAAGAACAATTTTTTCGGTCCGATTCGTACAACCCTGGTGTACTTCATCAGTCCTTGTAAGTTTTTTTTCTAAACGTAAACAATTTTAGATCGATGGCCATAAGTTTAACAACCGAGAACAATGAGAGATTCGAAACGGTTTTATTTGAAACAGAAAAAAAAATTTTAGCGGAAAATCAAATGAAACCGTAAGTTCACAAGATTGAATAATTTTTGTATTTACGAGAAAATATTTTCAGTTTCAAAATTCATTTTCATGAACACATTTTTCGTGGGAATTTATTCGAATCTAGATTTGATTTTCTGGAAGTTTTCAGAAAATAAATGGCCTCAGCCTGTTTGAGAGATTTTTTTCACTTTCAAAATTTTTCTTCGAAAAAAATTTTTCTCATCGTTTTTCAGTTCTTTTCAGTCGCTGTCTCTTTATTGATTATTTCTAATTTTTTTTTCACTGTAAAAATCTATGTTTAATCTATATTATATAATTCTTTCCGATTGGATAGAAAAAAGTAAGTTGGGTAAAAAAGAGGATTTTCGAATTGAAAATCCCAAAATTTTTGATTTTCTGAAAAAAACTAAAAGAGCTGTTGAAAAATTGTCAACTGCAAAGTTGTAGAGCACAAAATTTGGAGCAAGTTTGCAATTGACAACTTTTTTCTAGCTACGTCCACTTTTGAGATATGCGCCTTTAAAGGTAAGGTGTCCATCCGCGGTGTCGCTCCCCAACTTCAAAGGCGCATATCTCAAAAGTGGGCGGAGCTAGAAAAAAGTTTTCAACTGTGAAGTTGCTTCAAATTTGATGTTCACATCGTTAAAATGTTTTTTCATCGTTAAAATGTTTTTTATAGTTTTTCAGTTCTTTTCAATCGCTGTCTCTTCCTTATCTATGACTCACTCTTCCCTTCAACACCAATCCTTATTATTCTAAAACACTTTTGTTGTGTGTTTGTAATGAAGTGAGTCCGTCCTAGAATGTCTTCTGAAACAGCAGAAAATAGTCGAAATACACTTTCATTAACAAAAATGATTTCCAAGCTTGTAACGTTCATAGTGACTTAATTTTTCTTGTCAGAAAATTTCCCTTTTGACGAATCATTATTTTCTATATACTTCGAGGAATTATATACTTTTTTGAAACTGTAATAAAATTTTTAGTGTTTCAAAAAACTCCACACACTCGAAGATCTGGACAGAACAACAACATTATTGCTCTTTCCCAAACAGAATGTCTCAATTTTTATTTTTGCAAACTTACTAGAGTTTTTTTTTGGATAGTAAATAATTTTTTTACTGTTTCAAAAATATATTTATAGATTTTATTATTGTTATCGGATGTTGCCTTCACAGCATGAATAAGAAAAATCAATTCTGAAATATTCAGCTTTTTTAGGGACTGATGGAATTTACTGTTTCAAAAAATCTCACTGTTTCGAAGATCCGGACAAAAAACAATACATGTGGGTAAAAAATCAGAAATTTTCGTTAATTTTTTTTACAGTTTCAAAATTCATTCCCATAAACACATTTTTGTGGTAATTCATTCAATCCATTTTTTTACCATTTATGAAAATAAATTTTTGGAAGTTTTCAGAAAATAAATAACCTCTGTCTATTCCAAAAATATTTTTTCACTGTCTTTGTAAAAAATTTCTTATCCAAATTAATTTCTTATCTTTTTTTAGTGATTATGATCCTCGCTGAGCACCACGGTTGGAGACGGGCGGGATAGCAGAACAGGTATCAAAGTGATTCGGTGCATTTCGGGTTCGCTGACTTCTTTCAAGAAATGAATAAGGGAAAAAAGTATGTTTTTCATTCTTGTTTTCAGTAAGTTCAAAAAAAAATGTAATCTTATATTCGGAAAAGAGCAAATATTTTTCTTATCACATATATTGTTGTTCTGTTCAGTTTTCTAAACGATAATGCTTTTTGAAACCGCACAAAAAGCATTTTGATCGTTTTTATGAATCAACGTTGATTTTTTGGCTTAAAGGGGGCGTGGCTTGCTGGAAAAGGGGAGGAGTCAAAAACTGAAAACGGCACGATGTTCCCTGGGATATACCCACTGTAGCAAAAATTACCGCTACCAATTTTTCCAAAGATTAAACAATTTTTGTCTCAGGTTCACGAGAAACATGCAATATCAATGAGGACATTCATAGGAGGTTTTCTGAAACAGAAAAAAAGTTGGAAAACTACAAGTTCTACAAAATTTTTGTGGAATATTTTTTTACTGTTTCAGAAATGCTTTCCTCGAGTATTACTTCCAGCTTTTATCAGTCGTCTCTATTTATCTCCTCTTCCAACACCTATTCGAATTGCTATCATTCTATTTTTTTGGTATGAAACAGAGAATTTGCTAGTGGAATCAGTTTTTCCCTTCGATTTTTATAGCCCCAATACGAATAACTGTTATAAAACTAGAAAACCATTTTTTGGAACAGTGATAACTTTTTATCGCTTCAAAAAACTTAATTTTTAAATTGAATGAGAGCGATACTGCTGTATATAGAATACATTTTTTACAGACAAATCTTGAAACATTAATTTTTGACTGTTTCAAATTTTTATTGGAATTGTTTTTCGATATTTTTTTTGTTTTGATTTTATAACTGTATCTAGAGAAATATATCTAGGAAATCAACAGTTTCCGCTCTCCCGTAGTAAACGTTTAAAAAATTTGGTAATTTCTGAACATCAAACATTTTTACATAAAACAAGGAAACAGTGGTTATCTTATTAATTGAAAAAAAAGCTTCTCAAAAAATGCTTCAATAATGACAACATTAGTGAAGAATTTCTATAACCAGTTTCAATTATTGTTAAAACAGTGAAAAATTACTGTTCCAACGAAAATGTGCCATGATACTTCCAACGAAATATCACTGCTCATGGAGTTAGTTATAGGCGAGTTGCTCAGCGTACGACAAGCAAACAGCAAGTTGCTGTTGCAGCGAATTTCTCGGGCAACTTGCCGTTTTTGCTGGCTATTTGCCGAAACGAGACAAATAGCCGCTGACCAACGGCAAGCTTGTCAAAAAATCCCTTAGTGTATATGGTAAAACCGACCAAAAAAAGTAAAAAATACTGTTTTTGAAGATTTTTTCACTGTTTCATAATGAAACGGTGTTTGTAAGCTTTATGCAGTCTGCAGTATGTATAAGCTCATTGGGAACTTGTAACAATCGTAATATAGCAATCAGTGTAAAAGCAAGTGCTGGCCGAAGATCCGCCAGCTTGCCGGCCCCAAAAAAAAAAAAAAAAAAAAAACGAAACGAAAACTGTCTGTATATTCCCCACACTGATTGTGGTTCTGTCCAGTTTTCTGAACGACAGCGTTTCTTGAAACAGGCAAAAAGTATGGGAGGTGTACTTCATCATTACATGAGAGTGGTTCAAAGTTTCAGAATTTGTTTAAATTCAATTTTTTTTTATTTGAAAGCTATCCGTTCAACAGTTCGTAGAAATGAGATAATCTATTTGAATTTTTTTGAAACAGTAAAATTTTTTTTACTGTTTCATAAAAAATTGATTTCGGGAGAAATCTAGAAAAGGGTAGTTTTGAGTTACAATCAAATCATAAAACGGCAAGATCGATTAAAAAAAAATCAATTTTTACATCTTCCAAATTTGGAAGTTTCTAGAAAATGCTATCCTTTCAGTGACTTCTTAACAAAAAAAAAAAGAAAATTACAAAACTAAGAAATCTCGAAAAAAAATATTTCTAAAATTTCCCGATTTTTTACTGTTTCAAAAATGGTTTCCCTTAATATCGCAGTCAGCGTTTTTCAGTGGTTTATGTCTCTTGATAAAAAAAATTCGAAACTTTCGATTTCCTGGGAAAACTATGAGCGCTATCAATAAATTGTCAACTACAAACTTATTTCAAACCTAATTTGAAGCAAGATTGCAGTTGATAACTTTTTTCTAGCTCTTCCCATTTTTGAGATATGCGCCTTTGAATTTGAAAAATTCTCAGCTATAGCGATGAGGTGCTCCAATAATTTAAAGGCGCATATCAAAAAAGTGGGCGGAGCTAGAGAAAAATTGTCAACTGTAAAGTTGTTTGAAATTTTGTGTTGTACAGCTTTGTAGTTGACCATGTTTTTCTAGTTTTTACAGTTTTGCTGATGAATTCAAATTTTCAGTAAATCTTCACTTTGATTTTTTTCTGTCCACTCTTCAGCTTTTGGGTATCACTGAAGTCCCGTCACGGAGAGTTACTTTTCCTTTTTTTTTTAATTCTTTGAAACCTTTTTTTCAGGTTTGTTTTATGACCTGGAAAAAAGTCGACTAGTTCAAGTTTCATTGTTAATATTCGTTTTTCTAGGTTTTTTTTCCTGTTTTTTTTTGTTTTTTTTTCATTCTCCTATTGAGTTAAAAAATATGTTATGCATTTTTGTTTGAAGTCATCTATTTCCCACATCATCTCCTGTTAATGGGCCCCGATCTTTGAATGAATGAAATTTTTATATTTTTATTGTTTTTTTACAATAATTGAAGTACGAAGAATATCAATCATCAATATGGAACTCTATAGGAATTTTTTTGAAACAGTGCAGATTTTTTTACTGTTTCAAAAAAAATTACTTCGGGAAAATTTCAGAATTTTTGATAGAAATACATCATTGGTAATTTTCAGGCACCACGACGTTTCACAACCCTACGTTTTGTAACCAGAAATATCGGAACTATGGAGTTTCGCAACCAGGACGTTTCAAAGGTGCTACCCCGCATTAGAACTGGCCGCATCAGAACTGACCCGCATTAGAACTGGCCGGATTAGAACCGGGTACTTCCAAAGTATCTGAAAACTCGAAAAATTGAGGAAATGTTTAGAGCCACAATGTCATATTCTGTACGAAAATTCAGCCTCGAGTCGCAACTGGGAGCTTGAATATGGCCCGTTTCTGATCCGGAAAGTTCTGATACGGGGCAGTTCTAATGCGGCCAGTTCTAATGCGGGGTAGCACCGTTTCAAAACCTGACATATCGAAACTTAGACGTTTTGAAACCCGAAGTTTCGTAACTGTGACCTTTCGGGACTGGTAAAAACAGCTAAAAACACGTGAATGGACATATTTGACGACTTTTATCGGTTGCGAACGTCATAGTTGCGAAGTGTCGCAAAACCAATCTAAAAAAACCAAGAAAATTCATTTTTGAACATTTCTGAAAATTTTCGAAGACAATTTTTTACAATTTCAAAAAAAAACCATTACTCGGAAATCGCTAATTTGCTCAGTGATTGTCTCCATGAAAAATTATGAAGCTGTAAGTTACAAACCTAAAAATATTTCACTATTTTTTCAAAAATAAAAAAATTTTATACAAAAAAAAAGACTTTCTTGGAAATTCCCAGATTTCATTACTGTTTCAAAATTTTTATGGTTTCTCAATCATTCATTTTTCATTCATTTCAATTGTAGTGTTTTTCTCCGTCACTCTCTCTTCCTTATCTATCTCTCACTCTTCCCCTCTTCCAACTCCAATTCAAATTGCTATCATTTTACTCTTTTCTTATGGCTGTTTGGTATGGCCTACTTTATTACTTTTATTGATTAATTCTAATTTTTTATTCCTGTAAAAATGTGTATTTACTTGTTATATATTCGTATCTGATTGTATAGAAAAATGGTGAGTTAGAAAAAAAAGGTTTTTGAACTGAAAATCCAAAAATGTTTGATTTTCTGAAAAAACTAGAAAAGCTGAAAAAAAAGTTCAACTGCAAAGTTGTAAAACATTAAATTTGTAGCAGCTTTGCAGTTGACAACTTTTTCCTAGCTCCGCCCACTTTTGAGATATGTGCTTTTGAAGTTGTCTGCCTCTCTCCTGACGCTTGCACTCCCTCTGGGGTACCTTAACTTCGAAAGCGCATAACTCAAATGTGGGCGGAGCTAGAAAAAAGTTGTCAACAGCGATTCTGCTTAAAATTTTGTGTTCTACAAATTAATAGTTGACAAGTTTCTTCTAGCTCTTTTACTTTTCCTGGAAAATTCAAAGGAAGCTGAACAAACAATTCCGACTAACTGATAACGAAATGGCACTAGGAGTATGATATAAAACTGATGTTTATTGTGAAATCATAAGGAAATGAATTTTTTTTAGATTTCGAATTATTCGAATCCCAATGCAAAAAGTAACGAACACCAGGGAACAAGTGTTGAGCAAAAGCGGCTAAAACCTCGATGAGACAGAAGAATGGTTAAGCCAATGGAGCATTTATTGATGGGAACAAATGACTCATTATCAACGAACAAATGAAGTTCACAAAGTGGATTTGAAGATTGGACGATGGTAAGATCTTGGCTCCCCCGTCCTTTGCATTCTGCTCTTGAAAAATCTAATTAACTTTTACAGGTCCTGATTGGCGACTGGACTATGTCATGGGATTATCGAGTCGCCCCAAAACGAATCAAATCAATGATAGTGGAAGCATAATTTTGTGGACGTGAACATGGTAAGTAAGGCGAACTGAGGTTAGGAAGGACATTGGGGTATCTGGATAATCCTGAAATTGTAAGATGAGACACTGAGTTGCAGACATCTTGATATCTATGATTTTCAAGTTTTCAGATAACATTGGCAAGCACTGAGAACAACGGAACAGTACCACTATCCATAGTTATCTCTGAAAAAGTTGGCTTCGTTGTTGCTTTCCCTTTTTGATCTCTGTTTTTTTAGTAAATACCCTTTCGATGCTTCTTGGTGAGTACCATTCAGTCGATCAAAATTTGATAGGATTTTCTTTCATCCCCTAAATATATCCATCTGATAGGACCAAAGATTTTCCGAACATTGTTTCAATTTTACTGAGGGTACATTTTTTTTTCTCTTGGCGCGCTCTTCCTCAAGGGGTAGCTTAACTTTAGAGGCGCATAACTCAAAAGTGGCGGAGCTAGGACAATGTTGTCAATTGCAAACTTGCTCCAAATTTAACGCTCTACAACTTTGTAGTTGACTAATTTTTCCTAGCTTATTTGGCTTTTCTGAAAAATTTCAATTTTCAGAAGGCAGTGCTCCCACCAGATGAATTCAGAGGAAAGAAATTAATAATTTTTTTTGTTGCTCAGTTTTTTTTCACAATTGGCTATTACCACGTCACTATGCGATGAATAAATACATTCTTTGAAACTTTGTCTGTACACAACCTCATCAACTCCGACAATTATCAACTTGATACAATTTTTTTTTGAAACAGTGAAAAAGTTCAATAAAAAAAACTAATTCGAAGATATGTTGTTTTTAAATTTTTTATTTACACCTGGTTTTCGAATTAATGAAAACATGAATACCTAGCACTTAGATATTTTTGTATGAAACAGTAAATTTATTCTGTAAAATACCAGTTTGAAAAATATCCTGAGTGTATTTCTCTCCGAAAAAACAATTTTCATGTAAACAGAGAGCGATTTTTGTAAGCTTTATCAAAAACTCACCCAAGTACTGCTAAATATAAAACAGATGCTTTACATGAAAGTTTGTGGAACAGTAATTTTCTACTTTTTCAAATTTTATTTTTGGAAACTTTTTCCGCAAATTTTTCGATGTGATTTTGAATTTACTCGATAATTTCAAATTCTTCTCTTTTCTTAATACTTTCTCAAAACTACTACTACTAACGAGATCAGTCTAATGAAAACATGAATTTTCAATAAATGAACTTTTTTTTCTGAAACAGTTAAGAATTTTTGAGAAACTTTACTGTTCCAAAAATTTACGGTCGGATGATCACATTTTGTTCATCGATCTTTGTGCTAAAAGCTCAAATGAAACTGTTTTAAAATAAGTTTATAGCAAATATGGATCTTCAATTATGAAAAGACTAAACTTTAATATTTTTCTGAAACAGTAAAATAAATTAAATTTGAGAAATATCGGTTTTTTCAACATCAACTGAACTAGATATTTTTGAAAAGTTTTTTTTTTTTTGAAAAAAAAAATTCCAGCCCGATTCTCGGAAATATATTTTTTCTGAAAGTGCCACCTTTTCTGGATGAAACTGTAAAGTTTTACTGTTTCAACGAAAAATCACTCTTAAAACTTTTGTACAAAAGTCATTAAGAGTCAGACAAAAAAAATTATTTTTCAAAGATAAAAAATTCCTAGGATTTAAAAAAAATTGAATCCGCGCATTACCTGAGTTTGGACAACTGCTAAATATAGAACAAAGTTTTTGTTATTAAAATTTTTGAAACAGTAACTGTTACTGTTTCAAATTTTATTTTCGGAAGTTTTTTCTGGAAGTTGTTTGATGGATCCGTTACGCATTTTTGAAAAATGATACTTTCTGTTTTTCGCATTACAAACAACGACATAAGCAGAACATGAAATCACAAAATTTTTATATTTTTTGTATAAAACAGTAAAAAAAAAATTTCTCCTAGCTTTTTAGGTTTTAAAAATTTTACGGTTTTTAAAACTGATAGCGCACGATTGCCTAATTTCGGATTAATTTTTAGAATTTGATTTTTTTGAAGCAGTATTTTTTTTAGTGTTTGAAATTTTTCAAAGAATTTATTTTTACAATATTTTTTTTTGATGAGAGACTCGTTCCTATGCTATTTCCAAGTTAAAAACTGCTTTCTGCTTTGAAACTATTCTTTCAACTTGAATGGACCTGATGAATAAAAAACAAGGAAAAGATTTCAAAGATTAATCAGTTTTGGAACAACTAAAAAATTTTGAGAAATTTTACTGTTTCAAAAATTCTTAGCCTGGTGGTCTCATGAGTTCGCTTTGTTTCTAACATTGTAACTGCATTGGATTGATGTCACAACTATTTTGTTGCTGTTTTCGATTTTTTTATTGTTTCGAAAAATTTCATTAATGGCCATCATTTCATTTCATTTAGTCCAGAATTCAAAGAATAGAAAGTGATTGTTTGTAAGTTTTGCATGAATTGCAAATATTGCCCATATGTGAATCAATTTTTACAGTAACATTTTTGAAACAGTAATTTACACAAAAAATTTTTGATAGGTTCACAGTATTTGGTAATTATCTTTTTCCGTTCGTTTCTGTTCCCAAAATTGCTGCTTTACCCTGAATTTATGCAGTGAAAACATGTTTTATTTTTGTATGAAACAGTAACGATTTTTCTGTTTCAAAAAAATAGTTCAGTGGTTTTTTGTTTTTCGTTTTACTGCCAATAGTGGAGAAACTTTTTTAAAGTTATTTTTGAACCAAGTTTTTACTGTTTTGAAACTTTTCAAGAAAATTATTTTTCTCGAACTCGATTGTTAGTTCAATCAAATGGGGCTGCTTGAACAAAAATAGAAAATAGATGTTTTATATTTTCCGAAAGTGTTCAATGTGGATAGGCCAAGATAATATCAATAAAAACAAAAATTCGTAAAAACTTCTTAACTTCATAGGAAACAGTAATACGAATAATTGTTTACTGAAAAATTTTACTTGTATTATTTTTGGAAAATTGACCATTTTTTGCATGAAACAGGAAGAATACTGTATTATTCTTCTCAAAAACAAATAACTGTAGCAAAGAGCTAAACTCAATAATGAAAAATGTTATACTTTCAATTCGCATTATTTTTGAAACAGTGAAAATAATTAATTTTTGAAAAATCCAGAACTTACTGTTTCAACGTAAAATTTGCTTTGACACTCTCAGTAAAATATCACTATGTATTCACTGTTCTTTTTTTCATAAGAAAAAACTGATTGAATGTCTAAAAAAAATCGATCATTGGAAAAGGAAAAACAGGTTGTTCTGATTTGGAACAGTTGTTTTCAGAAATTTTAATTTTTGGAAAAAATTTTTTTGGATTTTTTTCAGTTATAATAACTTTTCTATCTGAATTATCGAAAAATCTGAGTCAATTTTTTCTCGTTTTAAAAAATCTTGATCATTTTCAGTTTTTTGTGAAACTCACTGGTACTAAGGGAATCGCTCTTTTTTCTGGAACTGTTTTTTTGACAACTTTTTGATAGGTTGATCTTTCCTTTCCTGACCTAATGAAAAAATTAATGTTAAATAATTATTATTGGCTTCCATTGAAACCGTCAATTTTTTCCTGTTTCAAAAAATATCGACAGTTTTCAGTTTTTATTGCATTTCATTGTGAACAATATCGCACCAAATTTATTGTAATACATCATGTTAAATGATTACAAAAAAGGATAGAGCTATTTTATTTTTTTGTATGAAACAATAATATTTTTTTGAAAAATCATATTTTCTTTATAAAAACAGACACCCGATCATCAGGGATAACAAGTTACAGAAGGTGGAAACTCTCGTTGTATTGAGATTCGTATTGAGACTAAAAAAGGCCCCGGCGCTTATAGGCAAGCAGAGTCGGCGCGCTTTTCCAGCTGCATTGCGCAGCCGGTAAAGCTTTTAGTGTTCTACCAAATGGGCCTTAGGTTCAAACCCACTAGAAGTACGTACTGTGAAATTTTCAGAAAAATTCTTATTTTTTTTGAGTTCCTCCCTCTTTCAAGCATTCGCAAAGCTGTTTCAGTGAAACGTATTTTTTTTTAGTTCCCTTGACAACGATAGTATTGCGGACGTAGATCTTTGATAATGAAAACATTTCAAAATTTAACTTTTTTTGAAACCGTAAAAAAATTTTATTCCGATGTTTCTTCGTTTTCTCACATATAATTTTTTGAAAATTAAAAAAAAAAACAGACATGTTAGTCCTAAAGTTTGATTGGAATAATATGATGTTTTTCTGATGGTAACCCTTTTTTCGGGACGAAACAGTAATTTTTTACTGTTTCATTGAAAAGTTCAACCGAAAACTTTTAAAGAATTATCATTTTATAAATCCGGTTGCAAAATATAAATTTCAAAGTTACAACAATTTTTTCCAATGTTTTGTACTGATATGAACAAATTTTTGAAAATTTCAGTTCTGAAAATTTTTTCAAATTTCATGGAAACCGATGACATATTGATTGATAATTGATATCAAATTAAACAATTTTTTTTTGAAACAGTATTTTTTCACTGTTTCAATTTGGTTTTTGCGATTTTAACTCGAAATTTTTTTTGAATTACATCGGAGTCTTCTTATCTTCCATGTCGATCAATTCGGTTACAGCTTTTATTGGATTCTGAGCGAACTTTTCTGCAATAACGGTGTTAGCTCAGGAAGATTCTCGCAATTTCAAAAATTTCAAGATATCGGCGGGAATTCGAAAATTCGGGAAAAGATAATGGGAGTACAGAGTTCACAAATTTCAGAGCGGATGCGAAAATCCAATGTTTATGGCAGGAATCTTTACTATTAACAATCACCGATGTCTGTGTGTTTGTATGTGCGTTTCCGGGTCCAGCGCCGCTCCTACTGGGCCGATTTTCATGGAATTTTGACAATGCGAAACAGAATTTCCCCGTGATGATGCCCGTCTTTTTCATTTTCCATTTGGAGCTCTGTAGAGCTCTGTGCTAAGATAGGGCTCTGAAGGGCGAGATGCAGAGAAAGAGGGGCGGAGTCTTCTCTCACACAAAACATAGCGGGCGGCGGAACCCGGGAGATGTCGGTACACGCGGAAACGTATAAGGCGCGTCGGCGCTTCTCGAATTGGTTTTTACCCAGTTTAACCAAGGTTAGCTGTCGTTTCGAACTCTCGAAAGAGTGTGTCGAATAACTAAAATTTTTGGAAAAGCTTCTCCGGGGTTATCCGAAGAGACAGAAAAATGAGAATGTTGTTCAGAATATTGAAAATATCCAACATTCGCGTGCACTTTTGCTCGCTACAAAGTTATGAACAAGAAATAGAAGTGCAGGAAAGTAGTGGTTATGTGAATATGAATCTCCATCAGTAAAAATAGGCATTTGATTTTTTTTTCGAAAATCATTTCAATAATAAAAGAACGACGTGAGGGGTTCACGGATTGAAAAAAAATACCGTGACCTTTTCCGGAATAGTGAGCGGCGAAGCCGCGAACATCATTTTTCGAAAGTGAGCCGCGAAGCGGCGAACAAAACAAGACTGCTGCAGCGCCGAAGGCGCGGCAAGCAGTCTTGTTCAAATAATGTGGCATGCTCAAGTGGATGTACTAGTTTTCGGAGAAGATACATCGCTGACTGGATAAAGACCACAAAGTGAAGAACGCAGAAATGAACAAGTCAAAGAAAAATTTGAAACAGTAAATTCAATATTATTTTTTTTTATTTTTCAATTTTTTTCTCGTTCAGAAGTTCTTGTTAGACATCAGTTTGACGTTGGTCGTGCAGATCCGGATTGAAAACAACATCAAAAATTTTCAGTTTCAGAAAAAATTTTGAAACCGAAAAATTTTGCCAGAAACATTCTTCTAACTGTAATAGTTTTCTTTGCGATAATAAAATTTCCCATTTTTTGCTCTTTTATTGAAACTAGAAGAACATAATTGGATATATTTACCCTGAAAAATTATTTTTACTGCTTCATAAATTTTTCGATATGGGAAATTTTATTAAAAAGTCACTTTCAACACGTTGTTCAAAAATTCGAAAAATTTGGTGATAATTGAAAAACCCGGAAATTCAAAATTTCAGAAGTTTTGGCGGGAATTCGGAAATTCAAAAATTTCGGCGGGAGTTCGGAAATTCACAAAAACTGTTTGGAAATTGAAACATTTCAAAATTCACCATCTTCTATAGTGAAAAACTATACGACTCTTATTTTTTTGAAACAGTGAAAAACATTTCCGAAAAAGTGAAATATTTAATCACCAAATACAACAGCAATGTGGTTGCAGAGCCGGACAAAATTGCCCAAATAGTTTTTCATGCATATTGTGGGAGGGGGGGGGGGTGGGGGGGGGTCCTCTTATTGTTCCCAAGGCTCGAATACACCGCAAATTTGTCAATCGTGACAGTAAGCTCTTGGTGACTTACTCCACAGGGGACTTGGTTCTGTATTAAAAAAGATAAATGGTAGCCAATATTTTTGACATGAAAATCAGAAATTTTGAAAAGCTCAAAACATTATTATTATTATTCCTTTTTATTCTGATTTTTGTCAATAAGGTTATGATAGACCGTAAAGTAACATCGAAGTTTTGTATATCTTGTGTTTTATTTTGGAAAAATTTCAACTAAAACAATTTTCAAGTGTGCCTGGGGACTTACCCGGGGATGTCTGAGATTCTCTGCTGGAAAAATTTAGAGAAGATATATTTGAAGAGAAAATAAAGAATCATTCTTATATATAAAAAATGAAGTGACGTCTGTGTGTAAATATACAGTACCGTGCAAAAGTATACGAACATCCCCCGTTTTCGGTTGATTTTAGCTGACTTTGAGCATGCGCCACCCGGTCAAAAATGTTTCTAAAGCTTTAAAAATTTTTGAGCGTATCAAGCATAACTGAAACTTCATTTTTGTAGTTGGCAACTTTTGTATCACCACTTTCCCGGTAGATACAGCTCGTCTAATGAAGGACTCCGGAAATCGTCAAATTTTCTACAGAAAATGGGCTTTTTCTGAGGTAGTAGATTTGGAAGAGCTGTATCTGCCGGGGAAGTGGTGGTACAAAAAAGTTGTCAACTACAAAAATGAAGTTCGAGCTACTTTCAATATGCCCAAAAATTTTTAGAGCCGTAGAAAAAATTCTGGCTGTGTGGCGCATGCTCAAAGTCAACCTAAATCGGCCAAAATCAACTGAAAAACGCATACTTGCCCAAATTGGGCCCGGCCCGGTAAGGCCCGAAAGCCCGGCCCGGCTTTGGAGAATTTTCAGGGCCCGGCCCGGCCCGGCGGGCCCGGATTTGAAAAAAATTCGAATTTTTTAGCAAAAATTTTAGAAAAAATTTCAAATTTTAGAGAAAAAAATGGGAGTTTTCATATTGAAAATGCATATTTTTCCTCAAAAGCAAGTTATTAACTGAAAATAGCTCTTTCCCGTGAAAAGGGCTTTCATGGTTTCATGGGCCGGGCCGGGCCGGGCCCATGAAAATTCCCATTTGGGCCCGGCCCGGCCCTGGACATGTATGGAAAAACGGAAGTGTTC
>GL379954.1:227843-247600 GCA_000143925.2 Caenorhabditis brenneri
CCCTGGACATGTATGGAAAAACGGAAGTGTTCGTATACTTTTGCACGGTACTGTATATATTTGTTTGTCATTCTCGGCATCAAAAGATTCACGGATTCAGAAAAGTACCGTGACCTTTTCTGAAATAGTGAGCGGCGAAGCCGCGAACACAATTTCTCAAAAGTGAGCCGCGAAGCGGCGAACAAAACAAGACTGAAGCGCCGGAGGCGCGGCAGTCTTGTAATTCATAAATAATCCATAATAGGAAACCCAAAATACGAACGACCCCCAAGGTACTGGGAGGACTTCTGTCGCTGCTCTAAAAATGATTAATGACCCATTACAAGAGAATTTTGGTATAGGAACAATGAATAGAAAATGAGAGCAGATATAAAATTTTAAAATCGAAAGAACAAAATGAAAATGAAAATTAATGAGCAATGCACGAGCATTATATTTTTTGAAACGGAGTTTTTTTTCACACTGTTTATTATAATGAAAATTTAATTTTATTGTTTCAAAAATTTTTCAGAAAAACTTTTTTCTGTAAAAGTTTTGTTGTCCTCCTTTTACTTCAACAGCACAACATTTTATAAAGTTATGCAGTTTACGATTTTTTTTTTCAAATGTTGAACTTCTGAAAACAATCATTTGTATGACTTACCACGTGTTACTGACAATCTAATTATCTGAAAGTAACACTTTGATGTATGAAACAGTAAAAAACAGTTAAATCTCGAGAAAACACGAAGTTTAGTTTTCAACAATGATACATGTCACTTTGAAAAATTCATTTATGAACAGTAAAAATTATTGATACTGAAAATTAACGAGCAACACACGAGCAATATAGTTTTTTTAACGGTAATTTTTTCACTGTTTCATGAGAAGTCCAATTTCATGAGTAACATGCAACATGAATACCCATAATTTATTATTTTCATTTGTTTTTCTCCCTGCAAAAAAAACACTTTTTACTTTCAAAAAGTGGGAATAAGAAACCTTTTTTTTTGTTCACACTTTGTCAACGAAGTTCTTTAATAGAGCGGCGGCTCTGGTTTCCACCCCCTCTCCAGGCGGCCTCTCTAATACAGGGGCCGTACAATTAAAAAGGGCCGCTCCGTTTTCAATGTACTCGTTCCAGAAGATAAAACTCAAAATTGGTCATTTTCTTTATTTTTCCGATCATTTTGACAACTGAATGACAATCAGACTTTCTGAACTTAATACTTTTTAGTATGGAACAGTAAAATTTTACTGTTTCAAAAATTTTTCAGAAAAACTTTTTCTGTAAAATTTTGTTGTAATTCTTATTCTTCAACAGCACAACATTTAATAAAGTTAGGCAGTTCAAGTTTTTTTTTTTCAAAAACTGAAACTTAGAAATCAGTCGATCGTTAGACTTATCACGTGTTACTAACAATCTAATTATCTGGAAGTAGTACTTTGATGTATGAAACAGTAAAATCTCGAATATCAACTACAAAATTTACTTCGAAAAAAGCCTGGAAGGTCAAGAAGAACGTCCCCGAAAATGGGCAATTTCAAGCCGATTCTGACTTTCAAACTTTATAACTCGGCAGAAGCTGATAAGAACACTTAAAAAATTTCTGGGATACCGTAAATTCTCCAATTAAGGTGCATGCAACTCTATTTTTCGAAGACACTTTGAGAGTGCACCACTATTGGAGGGGCACTTCAATTGGAGGGTGCAACTCTATTTTTCAATAAGGCAATTTCTCACACTATGCCATGTTAGGTTTTCCAACAGCGCGAACTTTTGGAGTTCAAAAAAGCCATAACTGTAAAACTACAACTCTGACAAGCACCAGTTCCTCCTTTTTGTGCTGATAATGCTCGCATTGTTCGTCGATTTTCTGATCTGTGCTAACATTTTCATTGAAACTGTAAACTAGTTTTGAAAAAACCAAAAATTTTTGCAAAAGAAGAAAAAAAGTTGGAGTGCACTACAATTGGAGGCGCAACTCAATTAGAGGGTGCAACTCTATTTTTCCAAGGCATCGGCGGAGTGCACCACTATTAGAGGGGCACTTCAACTGGAGGGGTACCTCAATTAGAGAATTTACGGTATTTATCTTGACTGGTATGGACCTCTCATGGAATTTTGAACCGATTCTGAGGTTGCGAGTTGTTGCACATCCCATGTTAGAACATTGTTTTCTTACTGTTTCAAAAAACTTTCCAAAAAAATCAGGCCCAAAAATATGAGCTGTGAGTTTTTTGCCACCAGTTCAGGAGTCATGTAAACACACACACACAAACGACTCATCGTACCCGGTGGAGTTCTGTCTCTGCTCTAAAATATGATTTTTGGGCCATAAAAAATTATTTCTACTATGGACACGAAAGCTATTGACAATCCAATTATCTATACGAGATGCTTTTATGTATGAAACAGTAAATTTATATTTTTTCAAAAACTAGTTGTCTGAAATTTTTATTTCATACGGTATTCCGATGTCCAATACAACATTTAGTTTAAGAGAAATTGAAGTGTTAGTTTGAAACAGTAAAAATAGCTTTTTGTGGAAAAGTGGTCCATTCCAAATTCCAAAACACCCATTTCTTCTTTCATAAATGAAAATTTATCAAAGATCTCTGTTTCAAAAATTTTTCTAGATGAGGAGTTTTTGTGGAACAGTAGTTCTTATCACACTGGTTTTGGAGAAAAAATACTATTTTTTCCCACGAAACAATCAAAAATGTACAGTTTGGGGACATGTGAGGTATGCAATCACGCTATATTGAAAAGGGAGGCTTCTTCAAAGACCTAAAAAAATTAAAGCTCCGTGCGAATTTCTTTTACAGCTCTTTCCTTTGAATTAGAAAGAGACTGCCTTCATAGTCAGTTTAATGACAATAAGACTTTCTGAATGTCATATTATTCTGTATGAAACAGAAAAATTTCACTTTCTCAAAAAAATTATTACTCAATTCAATATTAAAAAGCATGTTCACAACATAAATTTATGTTCTAGAAACGTCCATTGTTTTCATGAAACAGTAAAGATGTTCCGAAAAAAATCTTGTTTTGCTATGATATAGAAACTATTTTTCTGCTTGGTGAAGCTTATTCAGACATTTTTTTGGAACAGTAATTTTTTTTTACTAATTCAAAAATTTTTCTGGATGAGAAGTTCTTGTCGGACATCAGTGTAAGTGTCGGAGGTCAAAAAAATATCTGAACCATTTTTTAGAGGTCTCAATATTTTTCAGATTGCTTTGTACAATGTTGATACACCAACTGGAAATTTTCAAGAACTTTCTGTTCCGGAAAAAGTTTGAAACAGAAAAGTTCGAGATTTTTTATTGTACTTAGATAAATTGGTTTATCCGGATAACTGCTTTCACTTTCAATCTATGAGTTTTTATCAAGTTTTTTTCTATTAAAACAGTTAATTTAACCTTTTTACGGTTTCATGAAACATCGATTCCATTCAAAACTATAGAGCCTGATTGTCACATAGTTTTTGAACAAAAATAGTTTCTTGCTGATTCGAACAATTTTCCATCGGCAATAAAAAAAATTATTTTTGCTCATTCAATTTTCAATCTTTCTTTCGTAAATTTTTGATATGAAAGAACGATAGAACGACAATCCGATATCCTAAATGTAACCTTATTCCGTAAGTAACAGAAAATTTTTAATGTTTCAAAAAAAGCTTTTTTTTCGGAAAAAATTTCAAACCCTCAATCCTGACCATCCTGACGAGCTTCCGAGAAAAATTTTCGTAACGAATATTATTTCCCCATGAAATTAACATTTTTTTTTTCAAGTTCAAAAAAATGCAGAGTTGGACCTCCGAACCATAAGCACTATAACTAACCAAGAAAGATGAGAATTTTCATTTACTGTTCCAATAAAAATTATTTTAAACAAAGGTATTATTTTTTTAGTTGTTCCCATACTCTTCTTATTTTTTGGAGAAATGATATTTAAAACATTTTCCAAATCAGTGGAATGTGAACAAACATTTCTTTGAAACAGTAAACTTTTTTCACTGTTTCAGAATTTTTTCGTGGTTCAGAAGCTCTTGTCAAACACTGGTCTGGTATCTGTTCGTATCAAAAAAATAAATTTCTCAACAATTTTTTATAGAGAAATTTTTTTTGGTCGGCTGTATGAAACAGCAAACTTAGTACATTACCTGAGAAACTCGACATCCAGTAGCCACAAAAAAGTCAGGCTTGTTCGATCAGTCTGATATTACAAACATGCATTTTGCTATGACCTCCTGATCACAAAAATCACAATTTGGTTTGGCTCCGCCCCCTTCAACAAGAGAAAAATAGATAACTGATCGATTTTGCAAGTTTTTTTTCCTGTTGAGATAGCGTCAAAATTCAACCGGAATCGAGTTTCTGCCACTTTTTTGAGCCGTTCTCATGATCAGGTCGAGGTGATGCGTGTTAAAAATTGTTTCACTGTTTCTCCAGAAAACTTTCTCAGAGGAAATCAAAATGAAAATACTGACATCAATAAGATCCAGAGAATACATTTTTTTATCGTGAACAATTTTTCTGTCAGTGGATATGACAAATTCTTCGAGAATAAGCAATATTTCTGGATAAGTTTCTCCGAATCTGAAATTTTTTCTTTTCTATTTCCAATCTCGATTTTGATACGGGAATAAAAACCTTCAACATTTTTTTCAAAGTCAAAATTTTATTTTTTATTTTTTACTGTTACACAATTTTGAATAGCATCCTTGAAACATGGTCACTAAACTTTGTCGATAATTATTATTTTTCTAGATACAGAGAAAATTTTCTGATTCAAAGTTGGTCTATAGCTCAGGAGTTTCAGTCAAACAGGAGTGTACAATTTAGCTTGATTGCGGATAAAAAATATTCCTGGAAAATTAAAAACACCATATAAAAGCTTGCAAAATAACTTTTCATGGTTCCAAAACGGTTCGACGAAGAATCAAGTTCCCTTGAAATCATTTAGATAAAAGATTAATTTTGGAACAGAAAATAAATCACAAAATATTTTTTCCGTTCCAAAATTTCACAACATAATGAGGGTGAAAGTCAACAAATATTTCCATTCCAAACACGTACACGACCTTTTTTTGAACTTTATTTTTTCTAGGACGCTTTTTTACTGTTGCTTGTGAAGCAACAAATTTAATGATTTTTTACTGTTTCAACAAAAAAGTTTTTTGGAGAGGAAATTAATCGAACAATGGAATGAACAATAAATTTGTTGGAAGAAAATTCGGTGAAACGTTATCAAACTATTTTTGAATAGTAGTTTTTAAATTATTTTAAACCCAAAACCTTTTTTTACTGTTTCAAAATCTTTACCTGCTTCAGGATTTCTTGTCAAAAAACAGTGCAAACAGAATTATTTCCGCTATAGAAGTATTACTTCTAGACCAATCTTTGTTCAGCTCTCAAAATTTTTTAAAAATTTTGATTTTCAAAGTTCCACTGTTTCGAAAGTTTCCAACAAGTTAGAGTCAACAAATATTGTCCATTGGATTCTTAGTACGTAACAATGAAACAGATGAATTTTTCATTAAAAAAAAACTATTCTTACTGTTTCAAAATTTTCCAAAACATAAGAGGGTAATAGACAACGAGTATTGAGCTGAGCTCAGCAATTTTGTAAGGCTTCTATTTGAACCTTCCGCCCCCGTCTGCCGTGGTTCCGTTTGCGGTGTGTGTGTGCATTCTGATGTGACGGTGTATGGAATTTGAAAATAGTTTTGAAACTCATGAATTGAGCTCATAAAGGATCAAAAAAGAAATCTGGCACAAAATCATTTTGTGCTACAAAACTGCACCTTTTGTTTCACGGCAAACGGACGACAAATGGAAGGCGGCAGACGTCCAAATTTGCCCGCCCGGCAAACAAGCCTGACAATGCTGGACCAAGTGTTTTAATTTTTGTTAACTAATTTTTTTTAACTGTTTCAACAATTCTGGAAAATCATATTCACTCTATATCGCTCGATAAACCGGTAGGTTGAAACATTTTGTTAATTTTTTTATTGTTTCCCATTTTTCCCTGGTTCAAAAGTATCTTTCAAACACCAGTACCCATGTTTTAGAGGCTATGTAATATATATCTAGACCAAATATTACAGCCTTCAATGTTAAAGTTTTCTCTAATAAATAATCAGATTTTGGAATTGGATCCATCAAAACTTTCTAGTTTCAAATAAATTTTTGAAACAGAACAGTTTTTTTTCTGTTTCATGGGAAATGGAATTTCATTGGTAATTCAATTCAAACACTATCAATCACATCAATAAACAGTTCTCCTATTGAAAAAAAAAAACTTTTCACTGTTTCGAAATGTTTTCCTTTGGTACTAAAAAAATTTAGTCGCTACAAAAAGACTTTTCTGTGTGAAACAGTAAATTTTTACTGGTTCAAATAAATTCAACTTTGCTTCAAACCTCATTATGCGGCTTCGCGACACTTTGTAACTAGAAATTTCAAAACTGTGACGTTTTGCAACTATGACGATTCACAATCCATAAAAGTCCGCAAATATAGTCATACACGTGTTTTTAGTTATCTTTTACAAGTTGCGAAACGACTAGTTGCAAAACGTCAGGTTTCAAAACTTCACTGTGCCGATAATCTATAAAAATATTGAATCCCCTTAATTTTTGAGAAAAAAAAAGTTTGAAATTTTTTTATCTGTTTCAGAAAAATACCTAATTTTTCCTTGAGTTTCACAAAATATTGAAGCTTTGGGTTTTCGTCAAAACCTCGTTTTAGGGCAGTAATTTCAAATTGATTAATTTTTGGATTTTTTCAAAATTTTTCCATGGTTTTTCAGTATGTGGGAAGAAATGCTGAATCAATGAAAAATTCTGAACTCAAAAAAATTTATTTACTGTTTTAAAATTTTTCGACAAGAAAATACTCAACAAATATTTCACTTTCTGATATATCAAAAAAAACTTTTGAAACAGTAATTTTTGAATTTTTAAACTGTCCCCAAAATGTTTTTATACTGTTTCAAAATTTCTCTAAAAATTTCTTTAAAATTTCTAAAATTTCTTTAGTTATTTCTCGCTTTCGAATATGGGCACAAAATTTAATGACAATCCAAATATCTAAAAAAAAAAAAGAAAACTGATTAAAGATCTCTGTTCCAAAAATTTCCTAGATGAGGAGTTTTTATGGTTCATATCACACTTTTATGAAGAAAAAAAAACTGATTTTTTCCACGAAACAATCAAAAATGCACAGTTTGGCGACTCGTGAGGCATGCAATCACGCTATATTGGAAAGGGAGGCGTGGCTTAATCAAAGGCCTGAAAAGTTCAAAGTTCCGTGCGGCTTTTTTTTCAGTTTTTTTCAATTAATTAGAAAGAGACTGCCATTCATAGTCAGGTTAATGACAATCCGATTTTCTTAACGCCATATTTTTCTGTAAGAAACATCAAGCTTTTTCTGTTTCAAAAATTTTTTTTTCACTTTTTCAAGACATGTTAACAACACAAACAAAATTATGTTCTAGAAACGTCAAATGTTTTCTTGAAACACCAAAAAATGTCCTGCAATAACTTTTGCAGCATCCGGAAAAGAACTATGAAAAAAGAACCATTTTCTGCTAGGGCGAAATTTATTCAGACATTTTTTTGGAACAGTATTTTTTTTTCATAGCATTCAAAAAAAATTTTTTTACTGTTTCAATATTTTTCCTGGGAGAGAAGTTATTGTCGAACATCAGTATGAAGGCGGGAGGAAAAAAATATCTGAACCATTTTCTACAGGCTTCAAAAATATTAACATTTTTTTGTGCGAAGATGATAGAAAGACTGGAAACTTTCAAGAATTTTCTGTTCTGAAAAAAGTTTGAAACAGAAAAATTTCAAAATTTTTACTCTGCACTGATTAACTGGTTTATTCGGCTAATTTCTTTCACTTTTTATCAAACTATTTCTCAATCGATGAGTTTTTATTGAGCATTTTTTCGAAAAAGTTTTTTATCCTTCCGCGGTTTCATGAGACGCCTCTATTTTCATATAGTTTGTGAACAAAAATAGTTTATAACTGACAATTTTCCTTCGGCTATAAAAACAGTTTTTTTGCTGATCCAATTTTCAATCTCTCTTTCGGAAATTTTCAAGAAGAAATACGATAAAACGACAATCCGTTATCCTAAATGTTACATTATCCTGTATGAAACAGAACATTTTTGATGTTTCAAAAAAAGCTTTTTTTCGGAAAAAATTTCAAACCCTCAATCCTGACCATTCTGACGAGCTTCCGAGAAAAAAATTTTCGTAACGAATATTTTTTCCCATAAAATCCACATTTTTTTTTGGAGAACAGATATTTAAAACATTTTCCAAACCAATGGAATGCGATCAAAAATTACTTTGAAACAGTAATCTTTTTTCACTGTTTCAAAATTTTTCCGTGATTCAGAAGTCATTGCCAAACACCAATCTGTTTCTTGATGGTGCCTCTGTGAATAAAAATAATATTTCTGAACCTATTTTTACAAAGAAAAAAAAAGTTTTTTTTGGTCGGGTGCGGAGGTCTGATGTATTGGATAACTCATACGTGTTACAAAAGCTATGGAACAGCAAACTTAACAAGCATTACCTGAGAAACTCCAATAGTCACAAAAAAGTCAGGCTTGTCCGATATTACATCATGTATACTACTATGACCCGTAATCATAAAAATCGCAATTTGGTTTGGCTTCGCCCCACTTGATCCAGGGAAAAAGCGATAACTGATTTGAAAAATAATTCCTGTTGAGATAGCGTCAAAATTCGACTCCCCGACACTTCGAAAAGTGACGTTTCGCAAGTAGGGATTTCGCCAATTTTTCTCATTTCGCAAAAGTGACATTTCGCAAAGAGACGTTCCGAAAGTTTCACGTTTCGAAAATAGTCTTTTCGCAAGTAGAACTTTTTAGTTGCATGCTTTATTAGGACGACTAACACTCAAACTCTCAATGATTACAGGCAAAAACCCACAGAAAAAGTGGTTTTTTAACTTCTGAAGTTGCTGTTTTCAGGCTGAATTGACTTCAGAAACTTGCGAAAAGACTATTTCCGAAAGTGAAATTTTCGAAACGTCTACTTGCGAAACGTCACTTTTGCGAAATGAGAAAAATTGGCGAAATCCCTACTTGCGAAACGTTCGAAGTGTCGGGGAGCCCAAAATTCAACCGGAATCGAGTTCCTGGCACTTTTTTGAGCACTTTCTATGTTCAGGTCGAGGTAGCGCGTGTTAAAAATTATTTCACTGTTTCACCAGAACATTTTTTCAGAGAGAAAGTCAGAATGAAAATACTGTAAACACACGGGATCATTGGAATTGCTTTTTTTTCACCGTAAACAATTTATCAGTTTTTCAGTGCATATGACAGTTTTTTCGAGAATAAACAGTATATCTGGATTAGTTTTTACGAGTTTGAAATATTTTCTATTCTTTTTCCAAGTTTGATTTTGATACCGGAATCAAAACCTTTTTTTTCAATTTCAAAATTTTTATTTTTTACTGTTACACAATTTCGCATAGCATTCTAAACATGAAATTCATCGATAATTTTCATGTTTCTTTAAACTGTAAACAGCTTACTGATTCAAAAAACTTTCTATAGTTCAGGAGCTTTAGTCAAACAGGAGTGTATAATTCAGCTTGATTGCGGATAAGAAATATTCCTGGAAAATTAGAAGCATCTTATAGAAGTTTGCGCAAATTATTTCTCATGGTTCCAAACATGCTCAAGAGACAATCGAGTTCTTTCAAAAACATTCAGATAGAAGAGTATTTTTGGAACAGAAAAAAACTTACATGAATTTATTATTGTTTCAAAATTTCACAACATAATGAGGGTAATAGTCCACAAATGTTTCCATTCAAACACGTACACGAGCTTTTTTAAAGTTTTTTTTTCTAGGACGCTTATTTTACTGTTACAAAAGTTGTGGAGCAACAAACACACAGTGGAATGAAAAAAAATTGCCCGGCAAAAATTTATCAAACTACTTTTGGAAAAGTAGTTTTTAAATCATTTCAAACCGCCCCAAAATTTTTTTCCCCTTTTTCAAAAAATTTCCTTGGTTCAGGAGTACTTGTCGAAAACCAGTACGAACTCGATTGCTTCCGCAATAAAAATATTATTTTTAGACCAATTTTTTCAGCTCTCAAATTTTTTTTGGAAAATTCTATACGACACGGGTTAATACCCTCAAAACTTTTTTGATTCCAAAATTTTACTGTTTCAAAAGTTTTCAACAAGTTAGAGTCAACAAATACTGTGCTTTCTATTCATTCTCTTTTAGAAAATGAAAATCGAAACTGACAAGCTTTGATGTTGGTATTTTTAATTTTGCAGTTTCATTTTTCCAGAACAGCATTGTATTCACCAAACTTCGTCGATACCTTCTATGTTTCTTGAAGCTGTAAAAATTATTTTCAAATTCCAGTGCACACAACTGGTTCACCAATTTGGAGCAATGTTAACTTTAAAAATTAAAAAAAAAAACTATTTTTAGCGTACGTACTACACCTGCAGACCATTTTCAAAATTATTTCTGAAACGAAAAAAATGTTCACAAAAAAACTATTTTTACGGTTTCAACATTTTCCAAGAGATGAGAGGAAAATAGGGAACTGGAAAAATATTCCGTTCTCTCTCATTAGCTGTTGTATTAAGTTTTTCAATTTTTTCTTGAAATGTAATTTCTTTTACTGTTTCAAAATACCTGATACAAGTAAAAACACTCCATATCGCTCGACTTAGGGATTTATTGAGAAGTTTTGTTGCAATCGATTTTTTTTATTGTTTCCGAATTTTCTCCGGTTCAAAAGTTTTTTTCAAACACCAGTACCCATGTTTTAGAGGCTAAGTAATATATATCTGAACCAATTAATACAGCCTTCAAAAACATATTTCTTATACGGAATTTGATAAAACCAGGTGCATCAAAACTTTCTAGTTTCAAAAAATTTTTTGAAACGGAACAATTTTTTTCTGTTTCATGAGAAAAGGAATTTCATTAGTATATTCAATCAAATCACTATCACGAAATTAATCAAATCAATAAACAGTTCTCCTATTTAAAAAAAAAACAATTTTCAAAATTTGGAAAAGTATTCTTTCGGGACTGAAACTTTTCTACGCTACAAAAACACTTTTCTGTGTGAAATAGTGATTTATTATTTTTTTTTGTTTAAAAAAATTAAAAAATTCGTTCCAAACCCCATTTAAGCGGCTCCTTGACACTTCACAACTAGACATTTCGAAACTGTGACGTTTCGCAGCTAAGACGTTTCGCAACCGGCAAAAGTCGTCAAGCATGGTCATCACGTGTTTTTGGCTACCTTTCACAGTTGCAGAACGAAAAGTTTCAAAATATTGCGGGGCAATCTACGCCACAGCACAAAATTAAGGTTTAGAGACATTTATTGTTCCCTTGAAACAGTAAAAATCCGTTTAACTGAAAACCAAGCGAAACATTTTTTGAAACAGTAAACTTTTCAATTTTCCATTGTTTCATGTGAAATTTTTGAAATCAATAAAAATTAGAACAATATTGACTGTATGACGTTCCTGTATGACGTTCGAAAATTTTGGAAGAGTAAAAAAAGTATTAGTGCAGCAATAAAACGTCCGATTTTTCACTGTTTCGAACATTTCCTAGAGAACATTTTTTTTTATTACTTTGAAAGTTTTTCATATTTTTATGTTACTTGTGGAGCAACAAACTATAAAATTGTTTTACTCTCTCAAAAACACGAAAACTTTTTAGAAAAATTCCGAAGAAATACTGACACTTATGGGTTTCCGGGGGATAATGGTTCACCTGTGTTCGTTGTGCACTACTTTTCTGCTCAGTGAAATGCTATCAAGAAATTTTCTGAAACAGTAATTTTTAAATTCTTTCAACTGTCCTCAAAACTTTTTTATACTGTTTCAAAATCTTTTATGGAGAAGGAGGTTTTGTCAAACTCCAGTGATTGATTCCGTTGATAACTGAAAAAATATATTTCTGTACCGAATTCTCCACAGCTCTCAAAGTGTTTCACAATTTTGTTCACAATCCTGTGGACATGGATCCCGATTGAAAATTTTCAAAAACTTTCAAACAGAAAAATTTTCATAAAGACATTTTTCTACTGTTTCAAAGTTTACCTCATATGAGAATAATTAAAAACCAGTCGGTGGCGCCGCCTACGGCGGCTCACCTCCTTTTTGTTCGTCGCTGCGCTCCTCAAGGGGGGGGGGTTAATTTGCCTCACTTAAACTCATTTTTGAACATTGGGCAGTGATGCTCCCTAAGCCTCCTTCCTGTTCCAAAAATGTTGCTAATTTGAATTCCCGCCAGAAATTTCGAAATTTTGAATTCCCGCCAGAAAAATTGATAATTTGAATTCCCGCCAAAAAATTTGATAATTTGAATTCCCGCCAAAAATTTTGATAATTTGAATTCCCGCCAAAATAATAAAATGTTTTGACGTTTCTGAAAGTTTCTAGAAGTTTCTGGAAATTCAGGAAGTACCTAGAACTTACTGGAATTTTCTAGAAGTTTCTGGAAGTTCTGGAACATTCTAGAAGTTTCTGGAAGTTCTGGAACATTCTAGAAGTTTCTGGAACATTCTAAAAGTTTCTGGAAAGAAGGAGAATGTTCTGGAAAGTTATCTATCTATCGCTTGCCCGTGGAGTTTTGGAGTACTGTAACTACCGTAATCCTAAAGTAATCTCCACCATTTTTCGAAGGTGTACTATTGGGGTCCCTTAGATAGTGCATGCAAAAAATGGAACAATTCTGAGCACTCTGAACCCCTTTTTAGATTTGATTCGGAGCTCGGATTACTGTAACTACCGTAATCCTACAGTAACCCAAGCTCCAAACGGTATAGGATTGAAGCGCTCGGGGACCCATGACCATGTGCCAAGTATGGTACCAAACGGTCGAAAGGCTCAAAAGTTATTCAGTGATACGTGCTGGACAGACACACACACACACACACACACACACAGAGCTTGCCGCTTAGTATATAGAAAAAATTTTTTTTTTGAAACAGGAAGTTTCATGTGAAAATATTGAGATTAATTAAAATGATATGAATATTGACTCATTAAACCATATGTTACGCATAAAAATTTTGAAACTGTAAAAAAAGTTTTGTGAAACTTTTTTATTATGATTTTTTTTTCTAATTTACCGTAAACTCTTTGAATGTTCGACCCATGTAATAGAGCGGACCTCTGAAGGAGGTATTGAAGTTAGAGCGGCCCTCTTTAATTGAACGGTCCCCTGAATTAGAGCGGCCTCTGAACTAAAACGGACTAATGGAATAGGCCGGAACTATTGTCGGGAACATGTGAAAATTTTATAATTTATTCAAAAAGTTCCATCGAAAGCTCCAAAAAACAGGGTTTACGTTCCTGACATTCTTGAGTTGGTTTTTCTGGAACGAATACATTGATTTTTACAGCTCTCAACGTGTTTATCCCGATTACAGATCTTTGAAAATTTTCAATTTCAAAAAGTTCTTGGAAACAGATGAGTAAAAATAAATTATATGAAAATATGTTAAAAACAAAAACGAATCCGCTCAACTGGGAACAAAGCGGAAAACTTTTTGAAACAGTAAATTTTCCAATTTTTCTACAGTTTCATGTGGAAACATTGGAATAAATTTAAATGACAGTAAGATTTTCTGATCGAAACCTTAGTAACGCACAAAAATTTTGAACCTGTAAAAAAAGTTTCGTGAAAATATTTTTTTAATAAATTGTTGAAAATTATAGCGGAAACTCTTTTCCATTTTCAATCTATTCGTTCCTGAAAAAAAAACTCAAAAATAGGTCATTTTCTTGATTTTTCCGTTCATTTTGAGCGTAAACCCCGTTGTTTAGAGCTTTCGATGAAACTTTTTTAATCAATTATGAAGTTTTCACATGTTTCCGACAATAGTTCCGGCCTATTTCAATTGTCCGTTATGGTTTAGAGACCGCTCTGAATCAAGGGGCCGTTCTAACTTTAATTCCGCTACAGAGGGCCGCGTTATTACAGAGTTTAATGTAGTTGTTACTTCTGTAAATATATTCAGAGGGGATTTTCCGATAATTTAAAGTTTCAAAAAATTTTACGAAAAAAAAATTTTTTTTTGGAAATTCTAATCCTGTATCTATCACAAATCAATCAAGGTTGAATTTTTTTACTGTTTCAAATAAGTTCCAAAATTATTATTCAGAAAAAATGAATCACTTCTCACCAACGATACAAAAAAAAATTACGATTTTCTTAATTTTTACTGAGTTTAGATAACTCATCAATTTTTCATTTCATCAATTCCCTGTTTTTTTCCATGAAACAGAAAAAAAGTCACCAATTCCAAGAAAAATTTCAAAAAAAATTTATTTTTCACAAAAAACACTGTTTTTACCCGTAAAAAATGGGGGGAAATATGACATTTTTAGACAAAAAATAGATCAAAATTTTGAGATCAAAAGTCAAAAATATATGTTTTATGACGGTAATAATTTTCCACTGACGCATGGAGTACGGTATAGGGAGGGCATTGACAAATGACGTTGTGCTTTCGAGTTGCCCGGTTTGGCGCCCTGGAATACGGTAGGTTAGGGTTACTGTAGTGGGTACTATAGGGTTACGGTAGTTAGGAGGGTTACTGTACCTTCGATGAGTTAGTTTACTGTAGGTTGGGAGATACTATAGGGTTACGGTAGTCTAGTTAGGTTACTCATGGAAAAGGGGTTACTTTGGGTTTACTGTACCCGCTATGAGTTAGGTTACTGTAGTTTGGGTTACTGTAGTTATGGTAGGAAGGTTACTGTAGGTAGTAGTGGTAGTTGGAGAGGTACTGTAGTTAGGACTCTTAGGGTTACTGTAGAATTACGGTAATTGGGTTGGGTTACTGTAGCTAGACCATTCAGGATTACTGTAGTAGAGGAGTTACTGTAGGGTTACTGTACCCTCGACGAGTTCGGCTACTGTAAGTTTGGGTTACGGTAGCTATGGTAGGAGGGTTACTGTAGGTAGCAGTGGTAGTTGAAGAGTTACTGTAGATAGGACACGTAGGGTTACTGTAGGATTACGGTAATTATTTTGGGGGGTTACTGTAGTCTCTGGGTTACTGTAGTTTTAGGGGTACTGTAGGTTAAGTAGTACTGTAGTTATTTTGGGAAGGATACTGTAAGAGGCACTTTCAAGTTACTGTTGATTACTGTAGTTATACGGTAGTTATGGTAAGTGGGTTACTGTAGTTAGACCAATTAGGATTACTACCGCTACCTTACCCTCTCATTTATTGCCGTGCAGATTGAAGAAGTACTAAAAGATATTTTTTTCACTGTTTCAGAAAAAAAATAATTTTTTTGGAGAAGTTAGCAAAATTGTTACTCCAAATGAAGCTTTTCCAAAAAAATAAAAATTTTTGATTGTCAAAAATTAATTTCTGTCCTGTGGTACCTACCGTAATCGCGTAGCTCTCCGATCGTGACGCCGGAGAGGCGAAATGAGAGCTCCAAATGGTTCGAAGGTCACGGAATTGACGGGTGAACACGAAGTAGAGCTGGAATGAAACAATGTTCAATGCAGGATAAATAATACAAATCATAAATTATGATTTTTTTTTCGAAAATTTTGAATCGGTAAAAAAAATTCTAAAAATTTTCCAATTTTTTTTAGCTACAACGTCCGGAATATTAATCCTAATTCCTATAATGTATTTTTCGAAAATTTTTCAAACAGTAAATTTTTAGAAAAAAATATTTTTTTTTACATCTTCCAAAATTTTTTTCAGCCGTATAATTTCTGGTAAACGATCATGAAGAATTTAGGTTTGGACAATTTTGGAAGTTATTGAAACAATAAAAAATGATACTGTTTCAATTTTTCAAAACATCTTTCTGTTTCGGAAGGTTTATTAATGGTACTTTGGACAGCAGAATAAGAATACGATCGATGCTTCTAATCATGAAAAAATGTGAAACTGGATATTTTATGGAACTTTTCAGAACAGTAAAAAAAGTTTCAGAACATTTTTCCTGTTTACGGATAAGAACGAGTCTGAAAAATTGGCAAAAGCATGATTTACAGTTGATGACTGTTAGCCGATAATTTGTCTCCCGATTTTTTTGAAACACAGCAAAAAATTAAAAAAAAAAGGTTCTTGAATTTTTTAAACTCAGATTCTAGTGTTTCAAACAAAATGGTTCTTAACCAAGATCACCAGAAATCGATCAGAAAAAAACTTAAAATTTTTCTAAAATTGGGGAAAATGCAAAAATAAAAATCTTTCTTGAAAATGTACATTGAAGGCTGATGAACAGTAAAATTGAGGATTTTGATATTTTCAGTTTTTTTTGAAACAGTAAGGGTACTTTCCAGTTCTAGGGAATAAATGAAGACACATTGAAGGATGGAACACTAAAATTGAGAAAACAGATATGTTGGAAAGTTTTCGAAACTGTAAAAAAAAATTTAAAAAAATTTTTTTGTAATTTTTTTTTACTGCCCTTTACTACCTCGTTGTATCAACATTTTCAAAAATTATTTTTTATCAAAAAAATCATTTTTCTTGGATTTTCTACTGTTTCGTATCGTATGATTCAACAAGAAAACCACCAATCAAAAAATTGAATAAATAGTTCTTTCACCGTTTCACAACTCCTGGTAACAAATTTTAAATTAAATTTTTTATTCAATTACTAGCTGTATTATTTGGAAATGGGAAAAAACATTCAAAGATGTTTATTTCAAATTATCGTTCAACTTCCGATCATTCAACATCCACATCATAATTTCTAGAGTTGTTCGAAAATTTTGAAACAGTAATTGATTTTTACTGTTTCAGAAAATTTGAAAAAAAATATGTTTAGGATTTTTTACAGTTCCATCTGATCAAACGCTTTCGCGTCATTTCGTAATTTACAACTGTGACATTCTGAAACACGTTGTTGTGACCGAACGAATGGGGCCACGGGTAAAGCTCAAAACTGTCCGGAAAAGTTAAAAAAAAATTGAAAACTTTGGTCCGCGTCGCATTCGAGCTGGTTTCAAAATGTCAGAGTTGCGATGTGACGCGGAACAGGGAAAAGAAATTTTTAATAGTATTTTTTCGAAAATTTTTTCATTTAAATTCCCAACTCGGTAATTTTGAAACACTAATCCTTCTACAGTTTGGAAAGCCACAAATAAAATTATAACACTTTTGTTCATTGAAAACTATACAAGTACCATCAAAAATCACTATCCTAAAATGTTTTCAAAACTTTCGAAACAGTAAAAAAAAAATAAAAAAACAATTTTTGCAATTTTTTTTACAGGCGTTACTACCTCGACGTATCAACATCCTCAAAAAAATTATGTTTGATGTGTAAAAAAAAATTGAAAGAGCAAATTTTTCACTGTTTCAGAAGGTTTCGAAAGAAGAATTGCAATTATTGTTTTTTGTTTCAATCAACATTTTTTGTTTCCTGTTTTTTTTACTGTTCCGTACAATTCACCATTAAGAATCACCAAAAATCAAGAACCACGAACTTGAATATTATAATTCCACCGTTTTACAACTCCCCCCTTCAATCTTATCAAAAATAATTGTTCAAAATCAAGAAGGAAATTATTCTGAAACGCTAAAAAATTTTTTTTCCAAGATTTTTCCTCTTCCAGTTTCCATCATAACTCACCAACGGATTCGTGAAAGAGTACACATTGAAGAGTAAATTGATAATATCCTTCAAAAGCACAAATAGCTCCGAATTATTGTACTTCTCCTGATCCACAAATCGATATGCTAGACCTCCGGTATGGCATAGGAAGAACATTGTCACAATTGATATTAGTAGGGTTACTGATCGACGTTCCTGGAATTTTTTTTTTTGGAAATTTAGAATTTTTTTGTTGCAGTTTCCATTTCACATGAAGTGATATATGCATTTTATAACTTTTTTTCGAGAAAAATTGAAAAAGTAAAAATTTTTTTAGTTAATTTTTTCACTGACTTATACTAAAATTCAGTGTATTTCAGCAGATTTTTTGAAGTAAAAACCAGAAAAAATTTTTTGGGAAAAAAAAATCATGTTTCAGAAAAAATCAAACAGAAAAAAAAGTCTGTACTCTCTGATTTTTGCTCGAAATTGAGCGTATACAACCTGAACATATTGGTGCTACCCCGCATTAGAACTGGCCGCATCAGAACTGACCCGTATTAGAACTGACCGGATTAGAACCGGGTACTTCCGAAGTATCTGGAAACTCGAAAAATTGAGGAAATGTTTAGGGCCACAATGTCATATTCTGTACAAAAATTCAGCCTCGAGTCGCAACTGGGTGCTTGAATATGGCCAGGTTCTGTTCCGAAAAGTTCTAATACGGGACAGTTCTAATGCGGCCAGTTCTAATGCGGGGGTAGCACCGAAAATTTTTTTTGAATTTTTGAAAAAAAATTTTCAGAATTATTTTTCACTGTTTGATTTTTTTTTGGATCAATACTTGTACTAGCTCAGCACAAACGATTCAAGAAATCTAAATGGGAATCTTTATTTTTTTTAAACAGTAAAAAAATTTCTAACATTTTTTCACTGTTTCAAAAATTTTGGTTTTCGATTGATTTTCGAAAAAAAAATTATTTGTCAATTGGTGTTTTGCTCTCTATGATTCTCTATGTATACAACCTGTAAGAATTTGGAAAAAAAATTCGGAAGACACTGAAAATTTTTTCAATGAGAGATCTGATAATATTGAAAAAAAAGTTTTCCCCCCAAAATTAAATTCCCCATGAAACGGCGATAAAAAAAATCACTCTAAATACCTGTGCAAATCTCGATTTGTGATCGAAAGAAACGCGTCGATTCGAAATATTCGTCAAAATTCGAAAATTGAGAACGGAGAGGAGAAGGAGGGGTACCAAGTAGACGAGGAGAGGGTAGAGGAGGTTGTCGAGCTGCAAGGATTTATTTTTTATAAAACAGTGACTGAAAGTACTGGTTCTTGAGATTTCATGTGAAAATTGGAAGAAACTGGAAAAAAATTGAAGAAAATCGGTCGAAAATCGGTCTAAAACGAGCAAACATGACTCAAAATCAAAAGAACCCTTAATACAAGGTCAGGGGGCGGAGCTAGAAAAGAGTGATCAACTACGAACTTGTTTGAAATTGAATTTGGAGCAACTTTGCAGTTGATAACTTTTCGCTAGCTCCGCCCATTTTCGAGATCAGCGCCTCCAAAAATTTGAAGAGACGCAGACAGCCAGGCGCTCTCGCCTCCTATTTCTCTGCGTCTCTTCCCAACGTTAAAGGCGCATATCTCAAAAAGGGCCGGAGCTAGGAAAAAGTTGTCAACTGCAAAGTTGCTTCAAATTTTATTCTGAGCAACTTTTTAGTTGATCATTTTCTGCTAAATCACACTCTAATAGGATTTTTTTTGGTTTCCGACTATTTTTTTCGCCTGAAACAGTAAAATTTCCCGATTTCTGGCCAATTTCAACCAAAATTGCCAAAAAACTCACCACCCGATGATAATTCTCATTTCTGGCCAAATCCGATGGCTCGTGTGCCAAAATGAACTGATAATCCGAGGAATTCGTGGGGTCATGAGACCAGAACCATCGAAACTCCGCCCACTTGCAGCCGTTGAACAGAAGAGCCATGGCGGAGATGAAGAGAAGGGGTTTGAAGGGTTTCGATGGGGAGGAAATGCTTGAAAGGGGTCGGAGAATCGCCTGGAATTAGGAAAAGATTTTTATTCTGACAAGGGAGGTCCTTTTACAGTCCGTTTGAGAATTTTCTGAAATTT
>GL379954.1:249578-265838 GCA_000143925.2 Caenorhabditis brenneri
TTCTTTGAAAACAGGAATTTCCCGCAGGATATGAGGGATTTGGCTATGCGATTTCAAAAATAATTGATATTCAAAATTATTATTTTCAGGGTTCACCCTGGCGCTGGCAGCTTTGAAAACTATAACAAATTGGTTCACCGACGATTCAGAAAAGAAGTTAGGGTAATCAGGCAATTCAAGAGTTAAAATGTGTTGTTCTGATCAATATCAAATAATTGCTAGTCGATATGCTGAAAGATGGGATCTGGCCGTGGCAAAAGTGGAAACTATTTGGCCAGTCATCTAATCGCAAGCTCTACACTTTGTAGTTGATCACTTTTTGATAGCTCCGCCCCCTTAGGGGTTTTTGACAAAAAAAAGCAAAAATGGCTTGAAATTAGTAGTTTTCGGTGGTTTTTGCATCATTTCTAATGATTTTTTTTGGACTTTTTTCCGTATAAGAACTTACCAACACCACAGACAAGTGGGAGGAGCCACAAATTCAGTATACAGCCGAAGAAGCGGGTTCCGAACTCCTCGGAAACACACATCGTTTTCTGGAAAAAAGAAAGATTTTTAAACTAAACAAGAATATGAAGAAAGTGAAAACATTCGGAAATGAAAGTTTAGAGAATATTTTTTGGAACAGTAAAAATTTTTTTTTCAAAGTAAAATTCAGAAAACAGGAAGGAAAAATGGAGCAAAGTAGAATTAGATAGGCAGTAGTTAGAATCCGAAAATCGAAAATTTCCGGTTTTTTGAAACAGTAAAAAAAATATGTTGAAACTGTAAAAACTTTTCCTGAAATTCCAGATATTTTCCAGATAAGGGATCAAAATTTGAGGGAATAGCGAATCGGAAATTTTCAGTTTTTGTGGTACAAGAATAAAAAACAGAAAAATTAGAAAAATGTTGATTTTCAGATTTTTTGAAACAGTAAGTTCATCATTTGGAAACTTACTTTTTCATAATTTTTTTCCGAGAATATTTCGCGCTTGACATTAATAGTTTCTTTTCAGGTTTTCAGAACAACTTATTTTGAAACAGTACAAAAAAATATATTTTTTTTTAAAATAAAAGTTGAAAAACAGAAAGGAAAAAAGGAACAAAGTAGAATTAGATAGGCAGTAGTGAGAATCTGGAATTTGAGAATTTCTGATTTTTTGAAACAGTAAAAATAAATTCCAGAAAGAATGATGACTAAAACAGTGAAACTTTAAAAAATTGGTAACTTCTCTAACCTTCAATTTTACTCTGGAAATAGTAATAACTAGAGTAGGAAAATTGAGAGTTTCAGATTTTTTGAAACAGTACAGTTTTTTTTCAAAAAAAAAACTTTATGAAAGATTCTCGTTAATTTTCAGGTATAGGAAAAAAATGCAAAGAAATTTCCTTTTAAAAATGAGCTTTGAAGGATGGAACAGTATGATTGAGGAAATCGATATTTTCAGTTTTTTTGAAACAGATGATAAAAATATCCAAAACCTTCGTATGAATTACAAGCAGAAAAGAATGTAAAATTTCCGTTTATTTCGAAACAGTAAAAAATATTCCTCACAGGTTCCCGTAGTGAAAATAAAGCAAGTTGTATCTGACCTTTTTTCAATTTTTGCTTATTCTTTAAAATTCACCAAAAATTTTAGACAGACGCCTAAAGGGGTACCACACAAGCGTATGAAACCAGAATTTTGAAAAAAAAATCAGTACTATTCTCCCATTTTTCCATGAGTTTTTATTATTACGCGACCTTATGACGACGGCCAGCACTACTTACTCTATTTTCATCCTAGGAACCTGTTTCAAAAAACCACTGGGCAAGAATCAGTATGACAATTATCACCTGCCTGACTGACTATTTTATCGAAACAGTAAAACAATATGCTCAACATATCACCATTAATAACTTCTTTTCAGATTTTCAGTACAAATTTTTTTGAAACAGTGAACAATTTTTTTGAGTCCACTTCTTACAAAAAATTACTGATTCAAAAAATGATATGCTAGTTTTCAGAATGAAAGATGTCACTAGTTTAATGCTATTTAGTTTAAAAAGTTTTTATGTATTAAAACTTCTTTGACTGTTCCAAAAAACTTTGTTTGGTAATTAAGAAACTATTAGCATATATTTTTGTGAATTCGCACAACAATTTTTCCAGAAACAGTGAAAAGAAAATTCTGTTCAAAAAAACGTGACAAAAACGTTTTTTTTTCTTGAAAAAAATTCATGTTGTCAACACGAAAATCCACAAAATCTTCTTTGGATGATCCTACCTATGTAGGTGTTCCTCATGATAAAATTTTCTTTTGGCCTCTACCAAAAAAAATTTTTTTTCCAGGCAAGGGAAAAACAAAAAATTAAAACGAGGAATTTTGTTGATGATGATACACTGGGGCTCACAGAGCTCGCTATTTATTCAAATTGAGGGAGGGAGAGAGAGCTCGGCGAAGGAATTTTTTTTCAGGAAAATTTTTTTTTTGGGGATTAATCGAAGGATGAGCACTACTACTTCATATGCAATTTTTTTTTCGGTGAAACCGAAAAAAAAAAACGAAAAAATGAGAAGAAGAAGAATAAACAAATATTATGAGAAATTTAAAAAGGGAGGGGAGTTTTTTTCGGGGGTTAGGTTTTCTTCAAAACGAATTGAGTGAAAAAATTGTAATCAGAAAGTTATTCAATTTTTTTTTGAAACAGTAAAAAAAGGAGTTCATTGTCAAAAAATGGGAAAAACTGTCGTATATTTCTTCATGATCTGCCTCAATACTGATTCAGAAATGACCCTCAAAATACGAGAAGTTCTTTTGAAACAGTGAAAAAATATTTTTTTTTCAATTTCAATGAATGCCGGTACGCAAATAAATCCCAAAAAGTTCCTCAAAACTCGAAAAAAAAATTTTTCCAATATTTTTTACTGTTCCAATTTTCTTTGTAATCAAAAATATATACTGGTATTTTCAGTGTTTATAAAATGGGCATGCTATTACTTTCACTTAATTTTCAGGAAAAAAAAATTCTGAATCCTTTTTTAAGGCTTGTATTTGGACGACAAATTGCCCGTCCGCCCCTCTCCGCTGTTCGTCTGTTTGCCGTCTGTCTGCATTCTGACGTGACTGCATTCTGACGTTTCGAACTTTTCTTCGGTTTTTGATGAACTATTGCCAAAAATTGGAGTTTTTCGGCGAATAAATTTGTAATTGAGCTCTAGAAATTGTTTAAAAAGAAAACTGCTAGAAAAAAATTTACTGAAAAAAACCCTCCCCTCGGTTTCTGAATCGGACGGTGAACGGACGGCGGCGGACGGGGGGCAGACGGGGGCGGACGGGGGGCGGACGGGGGCGGACGGGCATTACTTTTTCACTGCTTCAAAATTTCCCAAATCTATAGGAATAGTAATCTTACGAGTTGGATACCATTCTTTCGAAATAAATTTTTACTATCTATACCAAACTTTTTTTTTCACTGTTTTCGAAATTTTTCTACTGCAATGTGGGGAACCTAGCTTATTCACATACTTATTTAGAGTATGAAAAAACTTCAATGAAAATCGGTCTTCATCATCGATAGCAAAAAATGTATGATTGAAAAGCGGATTCTTCTTTTTTGAAACAGTAACTTTTTTTTAATTCTCAAATAAATCTCTTCTATATACTAAAGGAATAGCTCTGTGTGTGTGTCTGTACAACGCTTATCAGTGAATAACTTTTGTACCCCTCGACCGTTTTTTACCATTTTTGGCATGTAGCCATGGGTCACCGAGCGCTTTAATTCTGTGAAGTTTGGAGCACGGGTTACTGTAGGATTACGGTAGCTACAGTAACCAGATGACTCAGCAATAGCTAGAAAACGGTTCGAAGTGCTCAGAATTGTTCCATTTTTCGCATGTACTACCTAAGGGACCCCAATAGTACACCATCAAAAAATGGTGGAGATTACTGTAGGATTACGGTAGTTACGGTACTCTGAAAACTCAACTGGCAAGCTCTGGATGGATAATCTTCCAGAACTTCAAGAAACTTCCGGAACTTCCAGAAACTTCCAGAACTTCAAGAAACTTCCGGAACTTCCAGAAACTTCCGGAACTTCCAGAAACTTCCAGAACTTCCAGAAACTTCTAGAAACTTCCAGAAACGTCAAAAAAAATTTAATTCTTTTGGCGGGAAATCGAATTTTCGAAATTTTTGGCGGGAATTCAAATTAGCAACATTTTTGGGACAGGAAGAAGGCTTAGGGTGCCTCACTGCCCAATGATCAAAAATGAGTTTAAGAGTGGCAAATTAACCACCCCCCCCCCTTGAGGAGCGCAGCGACGAACAAAAAGGAGGTGAGCCGCCGTAGGCGGCGCCACCGACTGGTTTTTTACTGTTCCCAAAATTTTTTGAACAAAATTCAGCAAATAGCAGTTTTCAGTAGAAAAGTTGATTAGTACAAATAATAAGAATTTGTGGGAAACAGTAAGAAATTTCTGAAAAAACTCTTAACTTTTTGAAAAATTGAAGCATATACGTAGCCGATGACTACGCGCTCTATTGATGACTCCACCTGTTAAGTTGAAAAAGTTATCTACGCCATTTCGGCTGGGAGCGCTTGCTGGCCGAGCTTTGTCAACGTGGCGGTAGACATTACCAATGGAGCGCGTAGTCATCGGCTATATTTTCCTGATAGTTCCTTTTTAGTTTTTCGGAACAGTTAAAAAAAAGAAAAACTAAACAATGCTAATGTTCTAAAAATGTTTTTCATGAACGCATAACTCATAAGCTGTTATCTATATTATACCGAAAATCGAAGAGATGAAATTTTTTTCCAAAAAAGCGAACAGAATACTGATATTAAAAAATGATGATTAAAACAAAAAAACTTTTTTTTTGAAACAGAAAAAACTTCAGATACCTGCTCTAAATTTTATGGAAAAATGAGGCGTTTTAGTAAAGTATTACTACTGGAGGAAGTAGAATTATGTTACTTATACTAGAAACATGTATTTTTGAAACATTGATAAATATAGTTTTTAAAAAATTAATTCAGTCAGAAGCTAACCTAATCCGATGAATTTTTATGAAGAAATAATCTGAGATTTGCACTAATCAAATTGAAATCAATTCGGTTAATCGAAAAATAATTTCTGCAACAGTAAAAAACATTTCCAGACAGGTCCAATAAATAGAAGCTCATGGAGCTGCATAGAGAAAAAGGTCTATTGAAGAGGGATCAAATAAAAATGGCATGAAAAGGAGCGTGGGAAAAGACCAGTTATTTGGGTTTTTGGGTTTAAAAAACCAATGAAACAGGAACGGAAAAATATTCTCACTGTTTCAAAAGTTCATATATCTATTAGAGTAACCACTGTCCTATTGAACTAAGGCCCAATGCTAAAATAGTTTAATAAATTTTGAAACAGTAAAAAAATTTCAAAAAATATTTCTTTCAGCTTTCGAAATATGGAAAATTGTCCACAATATTCTAAATAGCACGAAAAAAATGGGCGGAGCTTTTAGATATTTTGAAAAAACAACACTACGTGAAAACAGGAAATCCTTTAAAAAATTTCTGAGAAATTTTTTATTGAAACAGAAAAAAAACTTAGGTGTTGTTACTAATTTTTCGGAAATTTCCTCAATTGCTGGTTAAGAGAAAAAAGCAATCAGGAACCGATTCATTATTACTAAAATTTGGGAGAATTTGTTTCCAATAAAGTTTTGAAGCAGTAAAAAAAATTCTGGAATTTTAACTGTTTCAAAACTTTTCGTACTGAACTTTATTTAAGAAAATTTTTATTCGGAAAAGTCTGGGGTGAAAACATGATAACTTAACTCTTATTTCAAACAACAAATCACTGTTTCAAAAAATTATATAAAATAATTTTCTGGACAAAAATTTGCTGTTTCAAAAAACTTTCACTATTTTCGTCTAAAAATTCTCAAGTTCCAAACTCCTTTTTTCTAAAAAAATAATCGATAATAATTTTTGGAACAATTTTTTCACTATTTCAAAATTTTCGTAAATTCATTCCAATCAATTTTTTTTTCAATTAACGACTCTCTGGAATTTCTCAAAAAAAAAAAAACGTTTACCCCCTACAAATCACGTAAAAAGTGACGAAACCCCCTTTAGGCTCCGCCCACTTTTTTTGCTTTCACTATAATCTCAAATTTCCGATTCCGATTAATCCTTAAACTTCTAAAACTGAAAATCTATCTAGTGGTGTCATTTTCCCGTAGAAAATTTTTTTTTCACGAAAAAAAATTGTTAATATCAGATCAAAAGTGTGTAAAAAGGTGTGACTGAGTGAGGCGAAAAATCGAATTAAATCGGAAAAAATTTGATAAAATTGGATAAGAAAAAAATTTTGGATTAGGTCATAAGAAGTTTAGATATGAGAACAGAACTTCCGGTATGGATAGAGCAAAGAATGAATTTTCTAAATAAATTTTTTTTGAAGGAGTAAAAAATTATTCGTTGTCCATTATCAAACTGTGGAATGAGCAAAATAAATCCAACATTTTTTTTTCGAAAACTTTTGAAACAGTAAAAAAATAATGATTTTTTTTAACAAGTTTAATTTTTTTTGGGTGCCTAGGTACATTTTTAAAACATTTTGATGAATTGAAAATGTCAGCAGTAATGAAAAAAAAAATTGAAAATGTTTAGAAATTGTTTTTGAAACAGTAAGAAAGGGTTATAGATTGAAATCCAGAGTGAAAAAAATCAATCATAAAATTTTTTTCCAAAATTTTTGAAACAGTGAAAAGTGTTCTGAATTACAATAAATCAAGTAATAATCCCAAAAGAGACAGCACGAAAAATTCAGAAATTGCTGTTCGGAAAATTTTTGGAACAGTGAAAAATCAGTAATTTGATTAAATCGAAAAATGATTAGGGTTTATCGAAGCACTAAAATAATTTATCAGAATTTTTTTCAGAAAAATTTTTGAAACAGTGAAAGAAATTTTTAAAAAAATGCTTACAAAATGTTATGTAATCACAGCTTCCCCGTCTTCCAATGCGCCAGCCTGCCGATTTTTCAGTATCGGGAAATGCGCTAACCTACAGCCTGGCGTGAAACGCGATGCAACAAAAATTTTCACCTGAAAACCCTCGTTTGTTTTCTGGGTTATCGACAAAAAAGCAACCAAGTTTACATAGATGGTGATGATAGCGACCTAAAAAGCTTTTTTTCATATCAATACGAGAAGTTTGAACGCCAGTAAAAACGCGCCTGCGCGAGTTTCGCGTCTACCTCAGTCTGTGTGCATTGGAAGACGAGGAAACAGTGTGTAAGAGGATTTTTATCACTAAAAATGTAGAAATTAAATTTTTTTTCTTTGAATTTTTGGAACAGTAGGTAGTTACAGGTTTTAAAAAAGAGACAATAGAAGAAGCAGTAGTGAATTAAAACTCTAAAAACTTGGAGAATTTTTCTTGAAACAGAAAAACTATTGCGATGGACGGAACGAAAAATTATTACATTCCAGTTTCTGAATTTTTCTGTGAAACAGTAAAAAATTCAAAAATTGAAATTTCTCAAAAAAATTCAGAAAAAATGTTTTTTCTCAATCCCATTTATCAGAGAATTTACGAGTGTGGGACAACTCAAAAAAATCTGGAAAAACAATTTTTGTAAAAAAATTTTTTCGCACAAAACTAGAAAATACTTACCTAATACACCCGAAAAGTTCAAAAAATCAAGTTTCCCCCAAAACCGCCCCCCTTTAAAAATGCAATTTATATGGAGAAATGGGGGTTTCACCCCCATTTTCTCCAGGAATGAATGCATCCCTAATTGAGTAGTCATAAGACGGAAGTGTCTATAAGAAAATATAATTTTTTTACTGGTGTATATATACACCAGTGAAAAAAAGTTTCCAAGGTGGATAGGAGTACTTTGTAGCTACTGGGATAAATGAGAGAGGACGGAAAA
Organism: Caenorhabditis brenneri; assembly: GCA_000143925.2. Lineage (NCBI taxonomy): Eukaryota > Metazoa > Nematoda > Chromadorea > Rhabditida > Rhabditidae > Caenorhabditis > Caenorhabditis brenneri. The sequence continues at coordinate 257,474 of GL379954.1, forward strand.
ATGGGGAAGAGTCACGCAATTTTTTTGGGATATTAATTATGGGAATATTTTTTTTCAAGGGGGTACGCAACCTGGAAAAAAATTATTTGTAAAAAAAAATTAGTCGTAAAAATTTTCAGAATTTTTTCACTCTTTCATTGGAACAGTAAAAAAATTTCTGATTTTTTTTTTCATTTTGTCTTCATTATCACTAACAAAAAAAAAATGAAAAACAGGAAAAAAATTCTTGTCGGGTTTCAATTCTTCCGTATATACACCTCTAAATTTAGCCCTGAATTTAATCTATATACACAAAAAAATTTCAAAAAAAAACCGAATTGACGTCAATTTCCAGAAAAAAACTTTGAAATGACGTGAGGAACTAAGAATTTTTAATTTTGGAAAATTGGTTTTTGACCAAAAAAATATTTTTTTCAGTGTTTCGAAATTTGTAATCTGTTAAATAAAGTAAACTTATTATTACCAAACTGGCTTTCAAAAAAAAATATATTTTTTTTTGAAACAGGAAAAATTTTTTTGTGTAGACTCGCGAAAAAAAAATTTCATGAAAAAAAAATAAAAGTTAGACACACTCCCTACTACCCCTCTAAAACCAATCAATTTGTCATATAATTTGATATATTGCTCAGGTTAACCTGACATATACATATCAATATATCAGAAGAGGAGGTCAAACAGCATACTCGTGTGTGTATACATCGGGAAATTTTTTTTGTTGAAAAATATTTTGGATGATGCGCTAGGACTAACATTTATACGGGCATAATGGTTCGGAATCGAACATTTTTGAAACAGTAAAATAATTTTTTTACTGTTTCAAAAAAATTTTGAAGGCGAAAAAATTTATACGAAAAATAATTACTCCACATGATAAAGTGATTGGTTATACTTGAGTTGGATGGACCCATGAAGGGGTCTAAAGAATTCAATGGACCCAAGAAAGGTACCTGAAAATGGAACGAAAGAAAAATCAGGTGTATATATACGCCAGTGAATAATTTTATGTTCCCGGCAAAAAAACTTTTCCACTGTTTCAAAAGTTCTGGAGAAAATCTGGACAATATAAAGCAATCAATCAATTCTCCGGATTTATTTTCTTGTAAAAAAATGTTTTCCGATGTCTACATCAGTAAAAAAAGTGTTGACAATTCCTTTACTGTTTTGCACACTCTGTTCTGTAGGATCGTAGAAAAACAGGGGGATTGAACTTCTGGACAAAAATTATGTTTTTCAAAAGTTTTGAAACCCTGAAAAAAATTCAAAAAAGATGAAGAACTTCAAATAAATTTAAAGGCGCATAACACCGAACTGGGCAGAGCTAGGAAAAAGTTGTCAACTGAAAAGTTGCTTAGAATTTTATTTGAAGTGACTTTGCAGTTGACAATTTTTTTTCTAGCTCCGCCCATTTTTTGGGATATGCATCTTAAAATTTGGATAGTTTTGTTAGTGCAATTATTGACTTTTTATTGTTGCAAAAGTTTCCCAATGAACGCTTGAAACGGTAAAAAACTTACTTCTGGAATTAGGGATTGACAAATTTGCATTTGAAATAATCAACTCCGTAGCTGAAACGTTTTTCAAGCTCAAACAAATTTTTGATCTTGAGTTTCGGCAAAATCGTAGCGTACCAAAAACGTTTTATGAACCATATCTCAAAACTTTCAATTATTTGGAACAGTAAAAAAATTATCGAGCCCGATCTTAAATATGTCCATTCTCATAAAAATTGCATTAAAAATGGTCTAAAATCGGTCAAAAACCATCAAAAACCCACAATATCTTATTCTGAGCAATTTCAGCTTTTTCCCGCATTTTGAGCATTTTCAGATATTTTCAGAGCTGTCAGACAACGGGTCGCGGCCGAAAAAGGCCCGATTTGTCAGCCCTGAATATTTTTGAGGGGTTCGGGCTATAAAAGTCTCTAAAACACTCAGAAATAGGGTTAAAAACCGAGATTGCTCAGAATAAAAATTGCGAATTTCGAGTGGATTTTAGACCAGTTTTCATGTAACTTTGACCCCAAAACCATGAAAAAATCCAATAATAGGATCCCAAAAAAACAAAAATCAGTCACGAAAACCGCAAAAAAAATTTCAAAAAAATGTACAATCATCACTGATTTCACAAAACGAAGAAGCCCCAAAAACGGGAAAAATCATCGAAATTTTGGAATTTTCCACACGGAAAAATAGCAACAATGGGCTTCTTGAGGGGTTTCTGATGGGTGTTATGAAATTTTTTTCACTGAAATTTTCGAAAAAAATATGTACAAGGGTAGAAATGGAACTGGGAAAATATTTTTTTCGGAAATTGGCGAAAAAAAAATTTGAAACAGGAAATGATGGATTAAAATCAATAGAAAAAGTTGTAAAGTTGCGAAAGAAAAGTTTTTTTGAAACAGTAAATTTTTCAGAAATTTTTTTCACTGTTTCAAAATTTTTCATTAAAGTTTTAGGTTGAAAATATAAATCCATTCACTTTCCAGATAGACCAGGGAATTTATTAAACGAAAAAAAATCCGAGAGCTATTCTGGAACAAAACAAAGTGAAAAAGTAAAAAAGTAAGAAAAATCCGATGGAAATTAAGAAAAAAAAAATTTTTTTACTATTTCAAAATTTTTCAAAAATAAATCTCCGAGCCAAAACTGTGATTCAATTGGCATACCTGATGGGAAACAAAACCTTCTAGAAACTAGAAACAACTAACTGGAATTTTTTTGCAAATTGGCGAACCCTCAAAATTGCTTAGCACCGGATTCAAAACCAGGGGAATTTTTTCAAAAAATGAAACGGTATTTTTTTAGTTATTATTTTTATTGTGTCAAAAACTTTTTTGGCGTTAAAGAAGGAGTAATTGGGGATGACAATGAAAAGAAGAAGATTTTTTTGGAACAGATATTTTCTTTAAAAAATTCTACAAGACAGATTTTGGTTTTGTTGTAATCGAATTACTTAAATTGGAAACCAAAGAAATAGACAAAAAATTTTGAAACAGAGAAACATTTTAATGCAATCTATTTGTATGTGGAATAAGCCGAATCATCATCAGGTTGACTGGAAAATTTCTTGAAACAGTAAATTTCCAAAAAAAGCAATATTATGCTTGCAGAATCATTCAAGAAATGAAACGTTCTTCGGCGCAGGAAACTTTCCAACAAATTTCTTACTGTTTCAAAAAAATTCAAAAAATATTATGGAGAAGTATTAGAGCAATAAAGAAATTGGAATCTTTAGAATGGAAAATAATTTAAAACAGTAATTTTTTAACTGATTCAAAACTATTTTTCGAAGAAATCTTTTTTGTCAGAAGAATTCTTGAGAAATTTAGAGGGAAGTATGGGAGTAGAGAACTTTTTTTTGAAAATTGGCAGAAAATTTCGGGAAATAACAACAAAATAACATTTTTTCCATGAAACATTGAAATTTATAGAAGGAATTTTTCTGGAACCACTACAGTAATTCCAGGAAATTATCCAAAAAATTATTCAATGTTTCGAAGATTTTCTCAAAATCTTGCGAAAGAATTATTACTAGTCGGCAGGATAATTGAAGATAACTGAATCTGATGAAAAAGAAAGGAGAATTTTGAAACAGTAAAAAATTTTTGATTAAATCTAATAATTCGTTGACACAATGAACCAAAACATCATCAGGTTAACTGGAAAATATATTGAAGCAGTAAAAAAATTAATGTTTCAAGAAAAGTTCCCTCATTACTTACCTTGGCAAGATGATGCTCTCAAAATCGGTTTTTAACATCAACAAAATATTTTTTTGAGAAAAAAATCTGCACAATCATTTGTTTTTCAATGTGAATGTGAAAAAAACAGTTCTTGAGGATATCAGAACGGGTAACTCGCTACTAATACTGAAAGTTGACAAATCGCGAAAACTAGGAAAAATTTCGGAACAGTAAAAAAATTTCAACAAATTCTCTTTTTTTTTGCAAAATGAAACATAATAAGTGTGTATATGTCTAGGAATGAAGGAAGTAGGGGGTGCCCCCCTACTTCATTACGTCATAGAAAAATGGAAACTTGTCAATTGCAGGAACAAGAGAAACAAATTGTTTCATACACATTTTTTTTTGAAATAGCAAAAAAAGGTGTGTGGGGAACAAAATTATCCGTTGAATTATGATTGTTAGTCACATCAGAACCTCTATGATTAACACAAAAAAAATAATTTCTTTTGAAACAGGGAAATTTTTTTACTGTTTCAGTTTTTTCCCGCACTTTGTTCTTACGATATTATTTTCAATAATTCAGTGATACACCTCTAGTGAAAAAATTTTCTTTCAGAAGTATATTAGATTAAAAAAACTAGCTTCAGTAAGTTTTTGATTGAAAAATCATTCTTGTTGAAAAAGTAAAATTTTTCTGTTTCCAAATCTTTCAGTGATCCAACTGAAAGATAATAATGTATTATCAAAATACATTACTATCCTTCGGTTGATTCACTGAAAGATACTTGGACAAAATTAATCAAAGAACTAAAAACCAAAAATACTATGATTCAAAAAATGAAATCCGTAACGTTAATTGTCATCAACACCACCGGAAATCAATTTTTTGAAAACACGATTTCTCTTGAAAGAGTGATGTTTTTTCACTGATTCGAAAAAAATTCTAGAAAGTTTTCATTTCGACAATCGACTTATTGCTATCCAATGTTGACGGCTTAATAAAACTTATTATTTTTCATCATTCACCTAAAAAATCATGAAACAATGAAAAAAAAATTTTACTGTTACAGAAAAATTTTCAGAAACTTAATTTTCTATTTTTGATCGATAACAATATTCGCTTTCCAGCTTTTTTTAACCAATTTTAGCCATTTTCAGACTGAATTCACTGTTTTTTTTTTGAAACAATTGAATCTGAAAAATTGTCAAAAATTACTAAATTTTCACTGTTCTAACCAGAAAATTAGGAAAAAAAGTTTTTTTCGATTAGTTTCATTGCTCGCCAAATTCCTTTCTAGGAAAAAAATTCAGAAAAAAAATTCAATTTCCTTCAAATAATCCAAAATATTGAGTGGTTCTAAGTCAGTTTCTACAGAAATTTGAGTCATGAAAAAAATCGATTTTTCACTAATTTAGCCAAAAAAAATGAGGAAAAATTGAGCCAAAAATGAAATCCGTATATAATCCCTTGTAGGATTTTGAAGCAGGATTTTGAGAAAAACTTCAACTAGTCACTTCTTCGAAGTGACTAGTCTAAACAGCCTCTAAATCTTAGCAAGAAATCCTGGATTTTATGAAAAAAGTTTGACGATTTTTGGGGGAAAAACATGGGGGAAATAGCTGCTTAGAGGGATCAGAGTGACGGGAAAAATAATTTTTTACCAAAAAAATTTTTTTTTGGTATACCATAGGAGGGAACTACAAATTGAAAAAAAAAGAATCATTAAAAATGGACAAAAATTTTGAAACATTAAAAAATCATTCAATGAAAATGGCTCCAGAAGACTCTCAATTAGAAATAAACCTCGAAATCTCAGTCTTAAAAATTTTAAAAGTACTTAACTCAAAAGTGAGCGGAGCTAGAAAAAAGTTGTCAATCAAAAATTTGTTTAAAATTAAATTTGACGCAAATTTGCTGTTGACAACTTGTCTCTAGCTCCGCCCACTTTTGAGATATACGCCTTTAAAGCTGAGTGCTCTCCGTCCACTTATATACGGCCGAGAAAGAGAGACGCAGAGAAAACAGGGAGGTCTCGGTGTCTGCGTCTCTCATGAAACTCATACAGCATCTAAACCTCTGGCAAATATCCTGGATTTTATAGACAAAGTTTGACGATTTTGGGGAGATAAACATGGGAGAAAAGCTGCTTTTAGGGATCAGAATGACGGAAGCAAATATATTTTTTTCCGAAAAAATTTTTTTTTGGGATACCATAGGAGGAAACTACAAATTAAAAATAAATTAATAAATCAAAGGAGGACAAAAATTTTGAAACTGTAAAAAAATTTAGGGCGAAAGAAACGCTCAAAAAATCAACAAGAATGGCTAGAGATGGCCCTAGGTCGATAACCGAACTTTGAAGACACATAACTCAAAAAAGGCGGAGCTAGAAAAAAAAATAGTCACGGCCGAGAGAGAGAGAGAGAGAGAAAGACGCAGAGAAAAGAGGGTGCTCTAGTTGTCTGCGTCTCTCATTAAACTCAAGAAGCTTAGCACGAAAACCTGGATTTTATGAAAAAAATTTGACGATTTTTTGGCGGATAAACATGGGGGAATAAGCTGCTTATGGGGATCAGAGTGACGGAAATCGAGTGAACCTCACATTGTAAAAAGTCCAGAAAAAATATAAGGGAAATTATTTTGGAATAGTAATTTTCAGGAACCAATGACGTTTCATTGAGAAAAAGTACCAAATGAAAAACTGGTAGGAAATTTCGAAACGGAGAAAAATATTTTGGTAAAAAACCCGCAGAAAAATCGACGGAAATGGCTAAAAAAAACATATTTGGAAAAAACCTCCACTATCCTTAAGGAAGTTTTAACTTCAAAGGTGCCTAACTCATAAAGGGGCGGAGCTAGAAAAAAGTTGTCAACTACGAAGTTGTTTAAAATTACATTTTGAACAATTTTGTTATTGGCAACTTTTTTCTAGCTCCACCCACTTTTGAGATATGCGCCTTTAAAGTTAAGTGCTCTCCGTCCACTTAGATACGGCCAAGAAAGAGAGACGCAGAGAAAAGAGGGGGCTGTTGTTGCCTGCGTCTCTCAGGAGACTCAAGATGCTAAGCACAAATTCCTGGATTTCTAAGACAAAAACTGACGATTTTTCGGGGGGATAAACATGGAGGGAAATAGCTGCTTAGAGGGATCAGAGTGACGGAAAATTTTTTTTTGATGAAAAAAAAATATTTTTTTTTTGGGATATTAATACAAGGGACTGCAGACTAAAAAAAATGAACGAATCAGTATAGGACAAAAATTTTGAAACAGTAAAAAATCAATCAATGTAAATGGCTCCAGAAGGCTCTAAATTAGAAATAAACCTCGAAATCTCAGTCTTAAAAATTCTTAAGGTGCTTAACTCAAAAGTGGGCGGAGCTAGAAAAAAGTTATTAACAGCAAAGTTGTTAGAAATTAAACTCGACGCAAATTTGCTGTTGACCACTTCCTCCTAGCTCCGCCCATTTTTGAGATACGCGCCTTTAAAGTTTAGCAGCTCTTGGCTGTACTCGGCACACCTGGAGAGACGCAGAGAAAAAGGGCGCTCTAGTTGTCTGCGTCTCTCATGAAACTCATACAGCATCTAAACCTCTGGCAAATATCCTGGACTTTATAGACAAAGTTTGACGATTTTGAGGAGATAAAAATGGGGGAAAAGCTGCTTTTAGGGATCAGAATGACGGAAGCAAATATATTTTTTTCCGAAAAAAATTTTTTTTGGGATACCATTGGAGGAAGATACAAATCAAAAAAAAATTTATAAATCAAAGTAGGACAAAAAATTTGAAACTGTAAAAATTTTTACCACCAAATGCGATGAAAAACGCTCGAAAGTGGGCGGAGCTGCAAAAAAGTTGTCAACAGCAAAGTTGCTACAAATTCAATTCTGAGCAGCTTTGCAGTTGAAAACTTTTTCTTTGCTCCACCCACTTTTGAGATATGCGCCTTTAAAGTTGAGTGCTCTCCGTCCTCTTAGACACGGCCGAGAGAGAGAGAGAGACGCAGAGAAAAGAGGGCGCTCTCGTTGTCTGGGTCTCTTAGGTGATTGCAAAAACGCATATCATTGCAGGGACGAAAGATTTGAGAACAGTAAAGTTTTGATTGATTATCGAAATTTCCGAATTTTGAAACAGTATTTTTCTATCCTTATCAGAATTGATAAAAAATGAAACGGTAATTTTCTTCTAGTTAATTTTTTGCGTTTTGTACAACAAAAATTTTTTTTCAGTTTCAAAATTATTTTTGGGCAAGAAGATGTATAGTGTTTTCACGATAAAAAAAGGTTCAGTTTAAAGGCGCAGCTTTTTGGGTCTCGTTGGGAATAAGGCTTGGCTAACGGGCGGGCAAAAACGGGCACCCGTTGCTCGCCCGTTCGCCGCCCGCTCTGCAGTGTTAGCGTGAGCGTGTCATTACGTACGCATGCACCACACCTGACGACAACTAATAATTTTGCATTGGAACTTTCCACGTGTTATTTTTTTATCGATTTTTTTTCGATTTCTCTCCGTAATTAGTTCGTTTTTGATGAATTTTCTCGTTTTTTCAGCAAAACTATTGATTAAAAATGTCTAAATACAGAAATCACCTCGTAAAAAAATAGACCGTGAAAATTAGACTTGCTAATTTATTGATTGTCGTAAGGTCTGGAGCTCTCGCACGCTATGAAACTGTCACGCAAA
>GL379955.1:3024-86545 GCA_000143925.2 Caenorhabditis brenneri
GAATGATACGGAGATTGTTGGAGATGATTGACGGAATAATGCAGAAAGGTGATGGAAGACGGCTTGGGACATCCTTTTGTAATGACGTATGATGCAGTTAAGAGCAGCTGGGTTGGGTTCTGTTTCTGTGTTGAAATTGAAGCTGAAAGTTATTGACAGTGTTTAGCTTTCATGTATACAAAACTCCATATGATCATTGCTCCACTCTGTTTTTTGACGGAAACATGATTTCAAGTCAAGTTTCAATTTAAAGGACGGAGGAACTCTAAAACACATTTTCTCTGAACTTACAAATTCAGGTACCTCTAGTAGGTTCAAACCCAGGGTCGGACTGGCAGATCACCAAAACCTCTAACGACTGCGCTATGCGGCCGAGAAAGCGCGCCGACTTTGCTTTTCTTTAGAAAACTGCGTGCACCACCTGGAGCACATTATTATCAAATTTGGCCTTCACAAGATGTCTGCAAGTGGTAGAAAAATCTCTGAGGTAACGGTTTTTGCGTTTTTCTCGATGATTTTGGCATAATAGCGCAGGTTCCAACAACATTTTCGGATTCCCCATGCAATTTACAACAAAAAAGTCTCTTGGACCATATCAATGTTTTAGGATCATTTTGAGATGTGACGATTCTTTCGAAAAAAAAACACCATAGAGTTCCCCGTACGAAAGTTTTTTTTTAGAAAAAAAAGTAAAAAATTAAAAATTTTTAAACCCAATTAGGAATTATTTTCTATTGTATTCTCAGTCATCACATGGCCCAGAAACTTGGATTCTCAAAAAAAGAGCTCAACCCCAGACACGTGATGCATTTAGGTCACAATAATCAGGATTAAGCTGTAAATTATCTGGCAATGGGTTTCTGTGAAATTTTTTGCCATTTAAAAATCTTTTCCCACTCAAAAAACAAAGTTCAAGCGACTTGACAGATGCAGTTTTAGTCAAAATACAGAGTGGAGCAATGATAATAGAGAGCAGTGTAATGCTGCCATGATATTTGAGGACTCACATGATTGGTTTTTGAAATTCTCCGATTTTGATGACCACCAATTCGCGACGAATCAATCGTTCCATTGGGTGACAAGTTAAGATGTACTCCTCGGTTTCGTCCTTATTCTCCGTTTGAACTACGAATCCGGTTGAGTAACACAGGTATCGTATTGTTTTTACATCTTTTCTTGTAAAATGATTCATTGCGAATTCCCGAGTTTTTAATGAGCAAAATGAGAAAATGAGTAATTCCTTGTTACACATTAGATTTATAACTTTCTTTTTGACCAGGTACGGAAACGAATTGTACTTTATAGTCATTATTCTGAAGAACGAGGGATCAGAAAGAGGGGAAATGTTGTATTGATTGGCACTAGGAACACAAGAAGGCAATGAGACAAAGAGTGGAGGAGGTATGACCCCTATACTTAAGATATGGCCTCCAGATTCAGACAGTCAGCTGTCAGTAAATGACCCAGCACTGGAAATTGATGCAAGTGCGCTCCCACTCAACAGTATGCATTAATAAACAGAATCGGCAGTGAAATCAGTTTGCCCTTCGAGTGCATTTTAAGGATAAAACGAGCGTAAAGAATGTATGCTTTATTTTAACTATGTTATTCAGAAAGCACAAATGAGGAGACTCTTAAACTTTAAATATAATTATTGAAAAACGAAAAATCGAATATAATTAACGTCAACTTCAAGGGCAGCATAATTCGATAATTTCACAGCTATAAATCTCTGCTAAACCGCCAGGTCGAAATGCATCAACCCATGGCCGAGAAGAGAATACAACCGCCCTAAAGGGGGGGGGGGATAGGTACAGTCATAGGTCTCAGGTAAACCGCCAGGTCGAAATGCATCAACCCATGGCCAAGAAGAGAATACAACCGCCCTAAAGGGGGGGGGGGATGAGGTACAGTCATAGATCTCAGCTCAACCGCCAGGTCGAAATGCATCAACCCATGGCCGAGAAGAGAATACAACCGCCCTAAAGGGGGGGGGGATAGGTACAGTCATAGGTCTCAGGTAAACCGCCAGGTCGAAATGCATCAACCCATGGCCGAGAAGAGAATACAACCGCCCTAAAGGGGGGGGGGGATGAGGTACAGTCATAGATCTCAGCTCAACCGCCAGGTCGAAATGCGTCAACCCATGGCCGAGAAAAGAATACAACCGCCCTAAAGGGGGGGGGGGGGATGAGGGAGAGTCATAGGGTATGACTGACGAAATGAGGGTCTGACAGGCCTTATATACTGTGGAGTGAGGGCGGGGCGATAGGATTAGTGGGACCGAGTGGGTTTAGATGCCTTGGACTCCACCCCCCCCCCCTTGTTCTTCTGGGGTTTCCAGAATTTTCCATGATTGGGTAACTAGCGGTGTTTCTTTTATTTTGATTGATCTGTCATAATCTGTCACATTGTAAGTTATCAGAGGTGAAGGAACAAAGGTGAAGGTGAAGAGGTGAAGGGATTTCTTGACGTCAGGAACACAGACAGATGATGGATTAGCAAGATAATAATGACAGGTCGATTTCCCATGAGAAACACCAAAAATGTTCCTGGAAAATTCTGGAAATGTTTTGGAAAAAACTCGGAAAAGCCCAGATATAACTGGAGAATCTCGAGAATTTTCCGAAAGTTTTTCATGGATTTCTTGAAGATTTTCCTAGGCTTTTTCGAACATTTTCCAGTGCTTTCAAACGTATCAATTAATTTTCAACTTTTTCTGTAGTCATTTTCCAGGCTTCTCTTGTTATTAATCGTTGAAAATAGCGAGATTATTATTGACATGTTTGAAATGAAAAATTATCCAAAAATCAAAGGCGCATGTAAATTTATAGTTCAAGAACTCTCGCCACGAATCCGCCGATTACTGTTTTTAGCGACGCGCGTATTTATTGGCTTCGAATTTCGTAGAGTGTTTACTTCACATTTTCGTAATTTTCTTCTTTGTTTTCATAGAATTTTGTCGATTTTTACGGTAAAATTGACGATTTCTGACAGTTTGTGATACGAAAAATAGCTAATTCATGCAGAAAAATGTTTTAACGTTCAGATTTTCGAAATTTTAATTTTAAAAAATTATTTCGCCAAATTTTGTCGTTTTTTGTGCGTTTTTTTAATTATTCATCATCAAAACACTAGGTTTTTCTTCTTAAAGTCACTTTTTTTTGGAAAATAAATCACAAAAAACTTTTTTCCCGCTTTAAAATCGAATTCGCCTCAATTTAATCGCACTTTTTCTTCAAATTTCTCCAATTTTGCAGGTATGAACGGTCAAGCTGATCGTTGTGACCGAACCGCCTACGTTTCGGGCCTTCAGCCCACAATATCAGACATTGAGTTGTTCGAGCTCTTCAATCGAGTCGCTCACGTCGAGAAGGTCATCGTGAGGAACGGCGCCATCCGTCATGCGCTCGTTGTCTTCAAGTGCGTGATCTAGTTGAAGTTTTGTTGAAAAAAACACAAATTGTGATAATTTAAAGTTCAAAAAACGTTAATAATCGTTTTTTCTCGGAATGAGAGTTCACAATGCTCCCGAAACATCTCTACAACCCCATAACTGATTAATTTTTGCAGAACAGTCCCGGGACTGTACCAAGTGCTCGTCAGCTTCCAAGGCACATCTCTACACGGTCGGCAGTTGCACATTCGTCCGCTCCGCGAGTCTTCGCATGCGAACAGTGAGGCGATTTCGACAATGTTCGAAAAAGCGAAAGGTGGCACCACTGGAGGAGGGATTCAGAAGCGACACTTGTCAGACAACCAGAATCACGGAGGATCCAGTACCAGTCCACCGCCACAATACTCTTCCAACTATCGTAACTACCATCCACAGCAACATCAGCAACGTGGCTACCGAAACTCGTCGGGAAGCACGTCTTCTGGAGCCTACGGAAACAGACGTCGCGGTGGTGGTGGTGGTGGTGGTGGTGGTGGTCATGGAGGGAACGGATACAATCGAGCCTTCCAGAATGAAACGTATCCGGGAATGGCGTCGCTATTCGATCCATCCAATGTTCAGCAATACTCGGGATTCGGTGGTGGTCAGCAGAGCTACCATCACAACGAGCCACAGATGCATTTTGAAGATTACGCCGAGGGAGCCAAGAGGTGCATAAAATGGAGAGATTGGAGCAAAATTAGCGAAATGATAGGCCTGACGGCAAGCATTTATAATCAAACTTTGTTTGAGTTTAGTTTTTTTGGCCAAAACGTCAGAACCGGAAAACGGGCGGTTCTAATCGAATTTTCAACATGATATGTGCAATTTAGAAGTTGAAAACTGAAAAGTCGCATAAGAATGACATCGGAAAGAGCATAGAAACCGTTCAAACTTTTGGAATTCTAGAAAGAAGGGTGGTTTTGATCAGGAAAACGTCTAAAATCCCATAAAAAATTATATTTACTTGCTTAGTTTTCTGAAAACAGGGCCTTAATTGAAAGTTTTCGAACGCAGAATAAACCAATCGTCTGCTCATTTCTGCTGAAACCCCTCTTTTCTTTTTCCAGATTTGACAACCTCGCCAACCTGATTCGCTCGAGTACACCGACGGATCCGTTCGCTAATTATCAAAAGTATCATTTTTTGAATTATGCTTAATAAATCGTGATAATTCTTATTCCTTATTCTTCCAGACATTCCGAAAACGGTGCCTCTTCCGCCTCCTCATCCTCCTGCATGGCTCATCGTCAACGTGCCGCGTCGGCTCGACAGGCGCCACCAACGTGGAAGATGGAACTGCAGATTAAGAATGAGCAACAGGAAGCTCAAGCTGCTGCTGCAGCGGCTGCCGCTCAACAGCGATTGCTGAAGAAAGAAGATGACGTGGTGACACCAGCAGCAGCTCCAGGAGTAGGGGCAGGACCACAAACGATGACGCCGCAAGACTTTTTGGCACAAATTGCCATGCACACAGCAGCCGCCGCTGCTGCCGAGAAGGCTCGAAACGCGGAAAACAAGAGAAAGACTCGTCCGAATCTCTCAGTGATCAATCCGTCGCTGTTCTATGAACAGTATCCGAGAACCTCGTCTCCTGTCGTCACTTATGCTCCTCATTCGAGTACTATTTTCTGGGGGTTTTGAAGGAAAAACTGGACTGAAAAGTGGAGAGATATTGCTTTTTATCATAGATTTTGGCTCTGAAAGTAGGGAAATCTGAATTTTTGCTGAAAGCTATGAGACGATTTCGAGAAGAGCATTGAAGTTTTTTTTAGTTTCTAACATGCCATTTGGTCTGGAAACTTAGATTATAAGTCCGGAAATTTGACAATCGTTCTGAGAAAAGTGTAAATAACTCATAATCAGCTCTCAGCATGTTTTCTGAAGTGCTGAATCAATTTCTGTGATGAACAGGCTCTAAATTGTATAATAACTCCTTGAAACTTCATACAGTTTCTATGAAAAAACAGTGCTAGCTTTTCAAATTGGGCCAGATTTACAGGATCAGTCGACCGTAATATGTGAGAATGCTTTAACTGTTTTGCAGCCAAATGACACAATTTTTCGTCAAAACTGAATAACCCTCACTATTTTTCAGCTCCCAACGACAAAAATCCATCGCCACACGATCCAGCAGTGCTGGCATACAGTTGTCTCCGTGCTCCACAATCCGCTTTCGACGGTCTTTCCCCAATCGACACAAACAACTGCTCGTTCATCACGAAGCACTTGGGAAACACGTCCAATTTCAGCAACAACGCTGAAAATGGAGCTCATCAGCCGAAACAGCGACGAGATCTGACGAACGAAGAGTTGTCGGATATGATTGTCTCCACCGGAAATCTTCGAATGAATCCAGTTATCACGGCGGACTCCATGTGTGATTCGATAACCAATCCAGATGAGCCGGCGCCATGGTCTCCACTGAAACGTCTTCGCGCCGAGAGCGGTTGCCACGTCACCGCCCAACAAATGGCTTCGCCACAATTCTCACCGATTCAGCCGAAAGAAGTGGAAGAGACGATGGATTCTGAGGAGGACGACGTGTTTGGAGGAACTAACAGCGAGCCGAAAATCACGCAGGATCAGGAGGAAAAGATTGTCACTGCTGAACAACAGAAGATCAGCTCGAACTTCGAGGATATCAACAATAGCCGTCTGCCGTCGAATTCGCACTCAGCAGCGCCAAGCTCTGAGCAGAAGAGTTTTGTGTTCCCACCGGTACGGTTTACATTAAGTTGACCCTATCTACTCCTTAGTTTCTCAGAACTTCCCCAAAATTCACAAAAATTTAGCCATTTTTCCCAATGCAATTTTTTTTCTAGGAATACCCAATGTGTCGTCACTCGTCGGTGCCTTCAATCGCCCATCTCGTCGGAGATCTCTCGGACTTTTGTCCACTCTCTCCGCACGTTGTCACCGAAAAACTTCCCGAATCGCCGGCGCGACATCAGGAGGAAGAAGACGTGGATAAGACATCCGATGACAAAAGTGTCGAAATTCAGAAAGCCCGCTCCGAATATCTTCTGAAGGCGTTGGAAATTTGAATAATTAGATTTATTTTTGGATTCTGTAATATTTTTTCTCAATTTTTAATTACTCTTTTCTCTTATTGCACACATACACTCCCAATCCCGCTCTCTTCCAGCGCTTTTTCTCTGTACAATGCTTTATTTTCTAATTCATAGAAATAATTGGCGCTAAGTTTGAATTTTCAAATTTTGCTTAAAGAGGATTATACTTCGCCCACCACCTTCTGTATGTTTTATGATGGCCCACATCAACTTTTTATCCCATACAATCCTCATCAAAATACCACCTATCGCTTCCTGTTTTATTCCCAACACCACCCCCAATAGCAGTAATTCCCCAATGATGACACAACGTCCCCTGTGAATTTTTCTTATTTCGGTTTTCCCATTTTGTCATCAACCCCGCATCTATCTAGTAGCAGTAGCCCCCCACTTTCCGTTCCCCAAACTCGTAGCATTATCATCCACACATTGTTTTATTGATATCAATTTATTATTGATTTTTTTTCTGGTTTTTCCCCAGAATTCTTTGTTTTGAATGAAAAGTTGATATGCTCACGATTTCAGTTGGCTCTTTTGTTTTTTTTTAGATCTCGTTTTTCCGTTTTATTCCATATTTGCAGTAATTAGAGCTGGTTATCACAGTGCAACGAAAGAAAAAATTCTGAAACTTTGATTAAAAAAGATTCGCACGAACTTATCGTGTTGTTTCTGGAAGAAAATCTAATTTTCCAGTGTTTCCAACAATTTTAATACAAACTCCTTGATAAAGAAGGAAGAGAATATCCCAAATAAATCAAATAAAAAGTTTCGAATAGCTTACTGTACTATTAAAGGAGCATGCGTTTTTTATTGCTCTAGTCTCGCAGCGGATAAGAAATTATTTTTCGAAAAAAATTCTTTTGAATAAATTTGGGCCTTTTCAGTTTTTTGAAAGATTTATCATAGTAAGTCGAACAAAAACGCAAAAATATGTCCAAAAACTGTCAAAATTGCCTTTCTTTCGTAAATGTCTTCATTAATTTATCATTTTTTGAAAATCATTTTGAAAAATAGTTTTTTTTTTCTAAAAAAAAAATATTTCGGGAAAATACTCGAGATTTCTGGCTTTTTTCCTGCCGTAGGAAAGGTCTCAAAAACGCGGGGCCTCTGAAAATGTCAAAAAAATTACCGAAATCTGCTCCAAAAGCCGGCGAACAAAACAAGACTGCTGAAACGTCGAAGGCGCAGCAAGCGGTCTTGTATTTTCAGAAAGCACAAAAGAAAACATAAGAGGATGAAAACTTTCCCGGTTGTGTTTCTCGAATTCTTTACGTTTTCTTTCGCTAAATGCACGTCTAACTCATTCGATTCTATAATTCATTATTTCAGAATGGAAACTGGTTTATCTGCATCAACTCTAGACCGTATTAAAGAAGGATGCAAATTCAAGGATGAAAGCTACTATTACCAATGGAAGCGATACATTGATTTGATTGCTCAAGTGCATTCGATTGTTCTGACTCAAAAGGACATGTATGTTTTGAGATGCTGGAGAGGAACCAAGTTCGGACCTCCTAACAAGTGAGACACCTTATTCTTCTAATTTTATTTTGACATCATTGTTTTTAGAGCTCTCGAAGTCGAAAGTAATTTGTTTCGTGTTACACAAAATTACTTCAAGCAATACATTGCACCTCCTGATGCGCGCATCGGAAGAGCTGTCGAAATAATGGGAAAAGAGTGTTTGGTGGAAATTGTGGTGTACGATGAGCATATCGCAAGTTTAGATGGAATTAAGGTAAATTGAAAGACCTCCCACAGTTTTTGAATTTATCAACTTACAGTCCGGCGATTTCGTAGCCCTTAAAAACGTACATGGCAACGTCAACGTCTCTCTTCCTCATAGTCACACTCTGTCCATGCATCGCGGTGATGGTGGTGGACGCAACAGAGGGATTTCGATTATTCCGCACGATTTTAGAGGAGAGCTCAATGTCAACCTTTTCCGAGAAAATATCAATTGGCATTTGGGAAGAGTCACAGATCATGAAGGTTTCAAGGAGTTTGTCACAGATGAACAGTTTTTGCCACGTGAGAATCAAGTAGCGGGTGAAGACTACGCAGACGAAGAAATTGAAGAGATTTTGCGTGAACAAAACGAAGAAGAAATTGGCAGAAATAATGTAATCGAACCAACTCCGTCAATGAGACCACCAGAACCGACTCTTGCTGCAGAAGAAGTCGTAACGGACACTGTCATGTTAGTTTATCTACATTATTAAATTATTGTTCTGCTATTAGAATTTCAAAACTAGATAACGAAACCATTTCGAACTCACGAAACAAAAATCATTTACAAGTTCACGAAATAGCCTATTTCAGTTCAACACTCAAGCGTGAAAGCGCCCAAATCGACGACGTAGAAGATGCTGGAGCAGGTCCATCCAATCGTGACGAAACACCTCAAGAACTAGAGGGACCATCCAAGAGATCTCGTTGGGAAGTTTAACATTGTTTTTTTTTCCAATAATCTCGATCCTCTAATGTTAAGTTGGAAAAAATAAAATTGTTAATTTTTTAAATGCGCTTTTAGAGCTCCGCATACAAAAATTACAAAACAAAATGTCGACGGGTCTCGTCTCCAAAACAAAAAATTAAAAAAAAATTTTTTAAAATTTATTATTAAATTTATCCCTAATGAAACCCGACAAAAACACAAGAAAAGATCCGGTACCGGAATGCAAAATACACGAGAAATGGTTGAAAATAATTAAATAAATAATATTCTGAAAAAAAGAAAGAAAAATGGCTAATTAACGACGAACAAGTCCCGGCATGTTTCCCCACACAATTTGTTGATCTTCAATTGGCGCCACGTTTCGTTCGGTCAGCTCTACCTGGAAAAATTAATAATTTCCGAAATTTATGATCTAAAAATTGAAAATCGAGGGATAATTCCATTATAACCCCCCGGTATATTTCAATATAACCCCCCAAAGCCGGACCTCGGAATAACCCCCCACCTGCAAGAGGTGGGGGTGCTTATTGGAATAAGATATTTTTATAACCCCCCACCTTTCGCTGACTGAGTATCAAATGCAAGTAGCCAAATCATTTCAAAAAATGTTTTATTTATTTTCAATTTTTTGCTCTTTGGCCCAATTTTTCCGTTTTTTTGCTCTGATTTTACTTTTTTTGAGGCTTAGGCTTAGTGTTTCAGGCTTAGGCTCTCTATTAAAGTTGACAGCGCGTATTTTCAGACTTTTTTGCAGCAATTTTAAGCTTTTAGACCGAAACTTAGGCTTTTTTCGAATTATCGATTTTCCGTAATTTCAATAAAGCCCCCCACTATTTCAATATGACCCCCCGTCATTTCAATTAAACCCCCCACCATTTCAATTAAACCCCCCACCTGTCTAAAACCGTTCAAAATAACACTTTTGTGGGGGGTTATACCAATGTTTCCATTTGGGGGGTTAAAATAGTATCTGGTGGGGGGCTATATTGAAAAATTGCCAGGAATTTCAATATAACCCCCCAAATCAACGGTGGGGGTCCATATTGTATTTCAATATAGCCCCCCGTCAGTCAGATTCCAGTTAAGCCCCCCACCACTATAACCCCCCACTTTTCAACTGAGTGGGGGGTTATTCCAGATAGCGGGGGGTCATAACAGGGTGGGGGGTTATAATGGAATTTTCCCAAAATCGATTTCAGAAAACCCACAAAAACATGCGCCTCGTCTCCATAGGAAATCCTGTAATACTCCAAAATCTCCTTCATCGCCTTATCCTCCTTCTCGATATCTACAAAAACCTCCTGTTTCTTGTTACCGGTCCCTGAAAAAAAATATGCTCCGCTCATTTTTCTCTGAACGCAAAACTCACTAATTTTCATTTGTAACACCATTTCCTTTTTCACAACTTCATCGAAATCCACCGCTTCGGGGATCTCCTCCTCCTCCTGAATCCGGATAGTCCCGCTTTCCCGTTTCCATGGATTTGGAGTGGGCGGAGTCTTCAGAATCTCCGTATCCTTTTTGAATTTGGCGCCTTTCGGCGCGAAGCGACCCGTGGATCTTGGAGCTGAGGAAGTCGAGGGGGCGGGGCTTCCCATCTCGGGAAAATCTTCGAACGAGTCGGTGATGCTGTCATGGCGTGGCTTAAAAATTGGATCTATATCACATGATCACCCCCAGAGCACTTGAAGTATAGCGCAAGAGCCTCATAGAACTTGCGTATTTGCCAAAAAAAGTGGGCGGGGCTTATTTTACCTTGGGCAGCGCTTTGCTCATCGGCGACATTGAAAAAGCCAACGGACTTTGGGCAATCGGACTTTGTGCCGATTTCGAGAAGCTGTCGGTTTTGGGACGTCCTCCTATAGGGATCTGTAAAAGTGGGTCTTGAAGCGAAAATGTTTTTTTCTGGATTTTTGAAAATCTGAATGGTTTTGCATCGCTGATTCTAAATATATACTTTATAGAACTATCAAACAAAAACTGGGCAAGTTACAGTGGTTTTTGAGTTTTCGTGGTGAGACCCTAAAATTCAAAATGTCATCATCCTACTCATTCGAAAGGTCTCGTCACTCTCTTTCATGATCTCCTAATAAAAATAATGTACCGGTGAAGAGGTCATCGACAACCCTGGATCTTTCTTTTCCGAAATCCTTCGACTATTACTATTTCTGTTTCGGATCCTCGGCTTTTTCTCTTCTTTCCTCTTCATCATTTCTGAATGCCACAAGTCTAAACTGTTGGAGAGCTCTTCGCGGAGTGAACTCCAAATGACGTCTTCTGAATCCTCCTCCATATTTACCATACTTTTGATGACATATTCCGGGTCATATTTGGAGAATTCGTGGTGATACATGTCGATTGATTTGTTGTTTTGATGTTTTGAGGTGTACTTCTTGGCGAAACTAAAAAATCACGATATTAGAACTGTGACGGAACCCCAAACTTGAACTCAACAGGTACTCGAGTGCTATGGGATGATCAATTGCCATGACTTATGTCTCATGTCATAAAGCAGAAACGACAAAAGTCAGAGCATTTGAGACATGAAAAGTGGCAAAAATAGCACTTGAGTATTTACACTTAAACTCACCCCACTAACAGCTCTTTCGGTGGCTGATCCGTCAGAGTGTAGAACAACAATTCAGGCCTTTCTACAAGACCATCAATGACTGCCTCCGGAAAGTGTTGATACATGAAATACAGTGATGGAACGTTGAATTCAGTGATAGTATCGATTAAGATGTACATTGCATCCGAGAACATCTCCTCCATCATGTGATAGCTGTAGTAGTAGATGCATTCGATCAGCTGGAAATATTAGAGTTTTTGGGTCTCGGCACGAAAACCATGTTGGGACTAGGGATGGAAATGAGCCGGTGCAGAATGGGTCTCACCACTGAGAAAAGGTTTACTGTAGCATTTTTGAATTTAGGTTACAAACACTGACTTTTTTTCGATTGTGATATAGACGTCTCAAGAAATTCGAGAAAAAAGTGTAACCAAACGCTGATTCCGATCATCACTTCCAAAACCAACCTCTCCGATCTTGATCCGATAAAGCGTCCTCAAATCACACATTCCTGTCAGAGCATTCTTGACAGTCTGCGCCGTCGCTTCCGCCTTGATCTCCATTGGTTTTTCTGGTTCCATTGATCCGAAAAGAGTGCTTTGAAAGTTCAAATGAGCAGCCGCTTGTTGTGAATGAAGGAGATGGAGGTGTTTGTGGCAGGCGATGAGCTCTCCTTCATCGGATTTCAGGTACAGTGTACAGTCTGGAGGGGTGTTCGGTGGCAGGTAGATGGGTTGGGGTTCGTTTGGAAAGCGTTGGCTGAAAAATATTTTTTGTAGGGCAAACACTCATATGCTGGTTGATCGATCGCTATTACTCAGTTGCTAGGATTTGCTCTTTTGCTATGTGAAAAATGACATGGATCATTTGCTATTGGCTGACACATGAAAGATTCAAAAGCAACTGAGCAACACACGGAATCAAAAATGGGAAAACTGTATTTCGCAAGTTTTAAAAATTTCGTGGCAAGACCCATTCAAACTATTCAATTTCAAGAATTACAAAATCTTAAAGCCAAACTCACTTTTCCCAATCGATATTGAGCTGATATCCATCGTGAACCTGTGGAAGCCACACCGCATCCGCCCCCGGAACAGGACCCTCTCTCGGATGAACCATCTTCCAAGCCGTGCAATTCACTCGAAAATTCTTGTCATTTCCCAAGGCGGGAGCTAAGAATCCGATAGTCAAATCCATCGGAATGTCGACTGGCCAGAATGCTTGACGTTTTTCGATTATTAAATGATGGTTTATGGATTTCCAGAGATAGGCGTTCGGATCTTTCTTCGATTTTTGATCATTCGACGATGTCTGGAAGAAGAGAAATGTGAAATCTGAAGCAGTGCAAGCTAGCTCCAATGAGCTGTTCCCTAGCTGTGTCCATTTTGAGCAAGTGCGCTTCATTCAAATTTCAGTTTTTTTTTTAAGAATGAATCACCTCAACGTCTTTCCCATGCCCCTTCTTCATTATCAAATTCTGTCCATCCGGAGACACTCTGAAAAATTCGGTGCCATTGGATCCAGGGACTTCTTCTAGAAGAGCAATCAACGAGTATTTCGTGTCAAAATGCTCCAGAAGCGTGCCGTTTTTCACTGAAAATTTTGAATTCGTACGTTGCCGATAGAGTTTTCTAGGTCATCCAACCTTCAAATCCATCATCCGCATTCTTCCACAACTCCAATTTTCCCTTCAGAATTCCATTCCGTCCAATATACAGTGTTCCGTCGGACAACACCTGGAAGTCATCCAATTCTCTTCCCTCCTGGATCCCATTCAGAATTAGTTGAACGTATTTTGGCGAGTGAAAGTTTTTAGTGAGGTCCCAAAAAAGGAACGGACCATCTTTTTTGAGGTAAATAATGACTCGTCTTCCATCGAAATCCACATTTGTCACTTGGTAATTTGGAATTTTCACGTTTTCAGCAACAGTTGACACGTGGCAATTCGATGAGATCCGCTCCAGATTTTTGCTGTTTGGCGGGAGATTTCCGACGAAATACCACTGAAAAATCATAGATTTAGAGAGAGAGAGAGAAAGAAAAATCAAGAGAAAAAGAAAAGAGCACGCTTACTTTTCCGCCAACACAAAACTGTGATCCACCATCCGTCACACGGATCTCAGTGACCACACCGTCTAGTGGAATTGGGACCAGCGTTGGCTCTGCCACGTATCCACCCTTTTCAGTTATCTCCGGCATAAATGAACTCAGCTTTCCACATCCAAAGATCCGATTGTCTGCTGTCAGAAATACGGTATGCTGATTGCTCATCTCGATTTTGGTGACACGTGGCAAATCGACCACACGTGGCTCTGGAACGGGACTTCCGTCCGAGAGAAGGCCCAGGTTGAAGCATCGATTCGAGCCAACAGATGTGACGTAGTGGCGTTGATCTGCAATTTTCAGTGGTGGTAAACTTTTCGACTTCGCAAATTTTAGTTTATTTTTTGATGGATTCTGAAGTTTTTGAGGAAAAAAGTTTGATTAAAAATTATTCAGTAAAAAAAATCTAATTATTCGGTAATATAGATTCCATTTTTAGGTTTTTTTACTCAAAAAAAAGTAAAAACAGTTAAAGATCTATGAGTCGGAAAGTTCTGTCCTTAAAAAACCAACCTGGATCTCTGCCGTGCAACTCGTACTCCTTTAAGCTGGATCCTTCAAAAATCAACTTCCGTGGAAACGTCGAATCTTCGAAACTTTTGAATTGGAGTCCTAAATAGAGACGGGAGAGGAGCGAGCATTTGAGAAGTTCGCTGAAAACAATCCGTCGTTTGAAGGCGCTGGAGTGACGGATGTAGTTGGCGAGAGATTCAGATGCTTCGAGGATTTGGGCATCGTCGTCTGGAAGGATATGAATTATAGAGATAGCGATATTGTTTCATCTTATCGATAAATACTGAAGTGCTATGGTTTGAACTTGTGCTATTTGGGGATTTATATTGAAATTCTCAATGGAGCGCAGTATTCTAAATTCCGAGAAATAATTTTTTAATTTTTTAAAAAGAACAGTGTTTTTCTTTCCTGTTCAAAAATCTCATTTTTATATAAAGCTGCAGAATTTTTCAACTTCCGGATCAATTTTTTTTTGAAATCGTTTATTTTCACTTCATTTTTCATCAAAAATCCCGAAAATGTTCAGTTTTTTAAAGCCACAAACCTGCTTCCACAATCTGCTCGTACAACTTGACGCCCTTTACCGGATCAGCGCTTAAAACCGTCTTGAATTCAGCGATCGGCTTCATTTTTTATGATTTTCCATTAGCGATTTCTTGCAGTTTTTGCAGTTTTCCCGCTGAAAATCGGCAACAAAAATAAGGAGTAATGTGGGGAAGAAAATTAGGGAGCGAGCGTGAGAAATATGTGGCAAAACGAAGACACGCAGAGGGAGAAAGAGAAGAAAGTGTAAACACACAATGTGGCGCAATGCATCGCAATGTTATAATGAGATCAGTTTTATTTATGAAGAACCGAGTGATTGTGACAATTAAAGTGAGATAAGTTTGGTGAATATTTGGTGCATAAGGGAGATAAGATGCAGTAAAACAAAGTGAGGGAAAAGGGAATGAGTGAAAATGCATGATAAGTATAGGAGAGATTTTTAAAAAATTCAAAAAA
This sequence comes from Caenorhabditis brenneri, assembly GCA_000143925.2. Lineage (NCBI taxonomy): Eukaryota > Metazoa > Nematoda > Chromadorea > Rhabditida > Rhabditidae > Caenorhabditis > Caenorhabditis brenneri. The sequence continues at coordinate 18,180 of GL379955.1, forward strand.
ATTAACAAGAATTGAGTATTGTATTGTGATTAGAGATCTAGAATCCCGGCTAAAACTGGGGGTTAGAGTGCTTTCTCAGTTGATTCAGGCGGTCTGTTGATGCGGTGGCTTGGCCATGATTTGATCGCATATCATCTTGTGATGAGTTTCCAAAAAGTGTACGACGTTTATTGCGATTGTCTGAAAAGAAATCTAAATTCATAGAAGTTTTTATTTAAAAAATCCATATTTTGGCCTAAAATAAATGGTTTTGAACAGAATTTTGTTGGTTATTTTTCAGGTTTTCCGATAGTTTTCAGAGGAAATTTAAATTTTCATAGGAAAGATTGCAGCAATGATTCCTAGATTTCAAGTTTTTCTTAGGGAACACTTGATATATGAAAATTGATATTTTTCCTTAAAAATCTGCAAATGAATCGGCGAAAATTATTTCAAAAATTTTCGAATTCTCAGGTTTTTAGGTTGATTTCCAGATTCGGAAACGGGCGTTTCATATTGAAATAGCCACAAATTTGAAAAAGTTTTTGAGAAATTATCAGCTTCCAGAGAGCACCAAAATCGAAGTTCGGCCTGATTTCGATGAGTTTTCACGGATAGATGGCAACGAAAATAAAACTTTTAGTGGATTTTCAGCTCAAAACTGCCAATTTCATCTCCAAAACCCCGACCTGCGCAATTTCCGCTATCTTATTGATAACCGGCGAACGTGAATCGACGACCTCGAACTTGACGAGCGCTTCCGCTATCTTCTTGTTCACGAATTGACGACGATTGTATATTGCTTTGCGGACGTCGAATGGTTTCTGAAAATTCGAATAAATTAGAAAAAAATCTGAAATTTTGAGAAAAATACCTTTTCAAGAGAGTTAGCCAGACGTTCCGCCTCAGACCATGTGTCTTCTTTCGACATGAACACGTATGGTTCGGTAGCCACTTGATGCTGCAAAAAAAAATTATAGATGGATCACTTTTCTATAGATTTCACTCTTATGGATTCCCTGAGCAGCTGATCGCGAGGCATCAACACCGAGCCAGACATGGTTCGCGCGCGGTTTTTGGCCACCGTCCCGGTTATTTTCAGAGTCGACTTCATTTTACACCGCCTGGCCTATTGTCACGGGCACGGAACGACTCTTTTGAAGAGTCTTTCGTCTGGAAACTAATGGGAATTTATTATAAAATTATATTATTTTTATGAAAAGTATTAAAATAATTTTAGAAAAAAATTTCTATATTTTTAGGTTGAAAATTCAAATTTTACCACAGAATATCCATGATTTGTGAAAGTTCTCAGAGGGCTCCAGTTCAAAACTTGAGCAGCTTGCCGCCGCAAACATTCTACCGTATTGTACCGTATAACCGTGGGAAAGTGTTCGATATTCGCTGAAAAAATACGATTTTCAGAGCAATGAAACAATGATAACTGAAAGAAATGATGGAACATTTGTTTTTTCAGATAAAAAATTGAAGTTTTGAAAATTAGGAGTATTAGAAAAAATAATATTGCAAAAAAAAATTTTCTAAATTAAAGGCGCGTGAGGTGATTTGGTGAGCGGGGTCTCGCAACAATTCATACATTAATTTAAAAATAAGTTTTCTGTTGAAAATAATTGAAAAATTGGCTTCGACGCCGAAAAAGTTGGATAAAAGCAATTTTTAAAAAATTATAAAAACAAAAAAAATTCAAATAATAAAAAACTTAAAACTTGATCATCACAATTGGAAGATGGATTCCAAAACAAAAAATAGTTTTTAATTATTTTTAATGAACAATAATATATATCATCGCGAGCACAGAGCTGGCGATCATAGGCTCGCTGCTTTAAACCTGGACTGGACTGAATCGTTTTTCTTGTTTGGCTATTGCAACTTCCAGGCCCCACACTGTCCATCTGTACCTCCCAACATCCGAGTGTCCTAGCTCTGCGAAACCACTTATGTAAAACAGGTAATCCCATCCCTCCGAAACAACTTCCTGTTATGAATGTCTCCGTTTTCCTCCATCATCACCATCCGTGTGTCGCCTTCCTTTTGTAATTAATGCACTCCCACCCTAAACAAACTGTGTAAACACTTCGGGAACGGAGGGTTGTCTTCTTAGAAGGTTAAGACACCCCTTATAACACTATTTAATGAAGGGGATCCCCATTGAAATGATGATAGGGAAAGGAGGATCGGTGGGGTGGGTAATCTGAAAAATGTGATGAGACCTAACAAGTGAAATTTGGAATTGCTCTATTTTTTAAGACTTCTAGAACGAAACTAACTTTTCAGGGTCTTTTTTCCAGAAACGACGTCAATTGTGTTATCATGTCCCAGTTTTTCAAAATTTGACTCTTGTGCTATTGCTATTTGTCCACTTTTAATGCCTCATGTGCTATGACTATTGTCTCCCAAGTTATAAAATTGAATAACAATCATAGCAACAGGGCAAAAAAGGCGATGTCGCACTTGATCACCCCCCCCCCCATAGCACCTGAGATATAGCATAAAAGACTCAGAGCACTGGAGTATCTAACCCCGATAGAACTAATAGAGGAATCATGAATCTCCGTTACCAAATATATCGTCAGGATATTTTCAAAACGCAACATTTCATAAGTTTGGGATTTGAAATTCAAATGAAACTCCAATAATAAAATTTTCATTGAAAACCTTGAATTCCAAAACTTTTCACAAATTTTAATTTCCCATTTTACCCCTTTCAAAACTAGATACCCTCCCTTCTCGTCCCCAATACTTCCCTTTTGTATTCTTCTATTTGTGCACACACAAAAGAGGTCCTCTGTTCATTATCCCTCCCTTCTCAATGCACAATAGGTGACTCCGCCCACTTTCCCTGTTCGGGGTCCCGCGCTCTGGTATTCCATTTTACTAGTATTTACTTTCTACTACCTTGGACTAACTGGTATAAGAATTTCGATGAAGCTTTTATTGGGATTATTTCTTATGGTAATTTTTCGTGATTCTGTATTTTGGTGTTCACAGACTTGGCATTATATTTTACGACTTTTCCAGATAAAAGGTTCTACACTATTCCAACTGGATAATGAAATAGTGGGTGATCCGAAGTTTGAATGCAATCCTGATGGAATCACATTCTCTTTCAATACGAGGAATCCTTTCAAGTTGGTTTTTTGTTTCAGAATTCTGAAAATTTTGGATATGACAGCTTTATTGGTATTTGTGTCGAGACCCGAAAAGTTCAAATTTCTAACAGTTTTTCTATTGGCTTGGGGTTATTTTGCTTATTTAAACCGTCTCAACCACACAATTGTTTATAGAGGAAACGTCTACGTCCGCGGGTACTACGGTTCGTCCGGATGTCGTCGTCGATTCGATGCTCCTAACCAATCCGGAGCCTCCCTATCCATCCGATTAGGTGATTGTGGGATGAGAAGATCCCGGCAGATAAGTGGACATTTGCCACGTGGTGTCAATCAGCATATCACTTTCGTTGCCAATTTCCACCCTCTATTCACAACCAAAGAAGATCGAACATTCAATATTCGTTGTTTCTACGCCCACAGTGAGAGTGTAGTGAAAGCCGATTTGGCAGTGAGGTAAGTATTTCTCTTGAAGACCCATATTCCAAATGAAAAAAATTTCAGCGCCATCCCTGAAGAATCTTTCGAACAAGGTGTCACTATCGTCCCACAATGTACATATTCTCTCCGAGAGGGTACTTTTGAGGGACCTAAAGTTTCAAATACCCGAGTTGGAATGACAATTGTTCATCGATGGGATTGTGATACTAGTGGAAACTATGGAATTCTTTTGAGAGGATGCTCGATTTTGGATTCAAGAGGTGTGGAGTCAGTGCCATTGTTGGATGAGAATGGGTAAGTATTTTTGATGATCAGCTTGATGGCCATGGGGATCATGACAAGTTTAGGATTTTTGGGTTTTACTGCGAAAATCAGTTGTACCCCGTCTCCACTTGTTTACTCTGAGTGAATTTTTTCGACCGAAGTTGACTGGAATAAATTTTAGGTAAAAAGACCTGAGCGCACTTTTTGACTAACAACGTTGTAACGCACGTAATCGCTATTGCTAAATTTTTCGAAATTTTCCAATCAAACAACAGAAATTTTACATGCTGCATTACCACTCTATTGCCCACGTATGGCAATTTACCTACGTCAATAACCGTCCTTATCTCAACTTTCTTACAGATGCTCAGTGTCCCGTGACTTTCCTCAAGTGGTCTACCTGCCCTCCCTAACGACAGCTTACATGGCAGTGGAAGCCATTTCGTTTCCAGATCAGCCATCGATTTCATTCACTTGCCAAATAAAATTGTGTGATAAAGGAAGTGATGAGTGCCGGGGAATGAGTCCTCCAGCATGTACTCCGCTGACCCAAGTACCACTTTCTGGACAGGTCCCCATGCCATTTGACAACACTATTGGAAACACTTTTGGTTAGTTTTTTTCTCAGTTGTTTAGTTTTCCAAACGTCAAAAAACCAAAAAGTAATATCTGATTTCAGACGGAATTCCCGTAGAACCATGGATGAAGGAGCCATCTCCCCCAATAGAAGAGACGAATGGTACCGTTATCCCATCAGAACCAATGCCACGTTTGATCTCGGAAGAGGAACAATATCAAATAGAATCGAATCATGTGGAGAGGGAGAAACGATTCGCCCACCGGCTATTCATTATCAGCTCAGAGGATCTTTTTGTGGATCCAACAGAGGAACCTATGGAGTTGGAGATGCCTGGAGCACCCAAGGAGTCAGCAGTTTATTCATCAAAACCAAAGACTTGTATATCAGTGGAGACGTTTTACATCTCTGCGTTTGCTGTGCTATTCGTTTTCGTGGCGTCTATTGGGATGGTTTGCTTTTTCGGAAGTCATGTTTTGAAGAAGTGAGCTTTTATGTTTTTTGGAGAGTTTAGAGTGGAACATTCAAATTCAGACGGTACAACGAAACATAACTAGAATAACAGTTTTCTAGTTGACAACTTTTTTGTACAACCATTTTTCGGCAGATAGAGCTCGTTCAATAAACGGTTATAAAAATTTTAGAAATTTCTAGTGAAACGATTTGTGAGCTTTTTTTTCGAACATGGTTTATCTGCCGAAAAAGTGATTGTACAGGTAAGTTGTCAACTACAAAAATGAAGTTCTAGCTATGCCTGATGCACTCCAAATTTTTTAGACTCGCAGAATGATTTTTGATTGCGTGGTGTATTCTTAAAATCAACTAGAATCAACTGAAACAATTTGTTGAACGTATACTGTCGAACAGTCCTCTACATGTGCCTTCAAACCCATTTTTCTGTTTCGAGACCCAAAATTCCTATAAAAAATGTTTTAGAAGCAACACCGACTCCATCACCTCCCGGATACCTGTACCCGAAGGATATTATATCAGTAAACTTTGATTTTTCTGCTTTTCCTTTTTCACTTCTTTCCGAAAGTCATTACCAATGTGCCATGATTCTTGCATTTTTTCTTCAGCTTTTTTTTCGTTTTTTATTTGTATTATTTGCTGTATTTACAAAAAAATAAATAACATCACAAAAACGATAATATATAATTTACAGTTTTCGAACGAACCAAGCATGAAATGTGACGGTTCCGTTGTCGAATGGCGTTGGCTAGAAAGTTTTTTGTTTTGTATTTTTTTGGTTGAAAAAATTTTGGAAAAATTACAAAAAAATTCTAAATCTAACCTCCGGCTCCTCATACTTCAAATCCATACGTGCCAACCTTTCATTCTCATGCAATTTCTCCACTTTCTCACTATTCGTACTCTTCTCATCTACCGTATCCTCTGCCACAACGACATCCGGTGCCACAACAGCTTCCGCCTCATCTATATGTTTGTATTCCGGCTCCTGTCGATCCCATCGTTGCACTTCGGGGCTCAACTCGTATTGATTTTTCTCTGGAGGAGTACTGTAGGCAGAGGAGGAGACCGGGGAAATCGGAGGGATAGGAGGATCCAGGGCAGATAGGAATGGGATCTGGGAGCCCATCATCATCATGGATGAGGGTCCATGGGGAGAATGAGGCATGGGATATTGTGGAGGAGGGGGTGGAGCCATTTGATAGGAGGACATTGGAGGTGGAGGTGGTGGGGCAGGGGGAGCAGACATTAGTGAGGGATGCATAGAGAGCATTGGAGCCATTGCGTAGGATGGTGGAGATGGAGGTATCCTAGAAGATTTGTTTAGCTTTTTTAATTTAATTCATTTTTTAAAAAGTTATTTTTTGGCATTATTTAATTAAGAAAAAATGACTCACATAACACAAGTATTCGTCTGGCATTTCGACCCACTTGGCAGACATCCTTCCAGATTATTCATCAAAAATTGGAAAACAAAATAAGTTAATAAAGGTTTTGCCATTTTTCTATTGGAAAAAAGTAGAAAGAAAAAACCAATGCCATTCTTTTTTCTCTCGGAACAAAACTCATTACCACCAGCGGCTAGTAGTCATAATGTAACATCATTTTATGACACAATTTATTCATTTTCTTACAATTATACAACTTTCTTTCATAACTTTGTGTCTACACAAGAATCGTAACGTGGTTTTGTTTCCAACACGTCCTCTGAATCACTGGAATTCGTTAAAGTTTGGGTCCATTTGGCGGGGGATGCATCTGCGAACAGGCAGAAAATAGTGTTGACGAAGAGGAGGAGAATGGCATGGGCTAGGAAGCAGTTACGCCAGTCGATGAATCTGGAATATCCACGGTGTCCGAGCAGAATCAATTTTGTGTTTTTTTTTGGGTCTCGATGCGAAAACCCTGGGATACCATACACTACTTTCAAAACGGAAATTTTTTAACATGCATGTGGGGTACAATAGTTCTCATAATAACTTACGTATTATCCTTGACAATCATGTTCACAAAGAATGGCTCTATGAAAATTGTGCACGCCCAAATGTTCATAATCTGGAACTTTCATTTTCAAAATTAGCTAGAGTTTTTGAATATACCTGCTGCATTGAAAAGTATGCGTATTGTTGTGAATGCAACGTGGCACATTTATTGAATCCGGCGGTGTTACATCCCATCACACTTTCGGCGCAAATCTTTAATCAAGAGACACTACCGACACTACAATCTCGAATGGAAATAACCCACCATAATTATAATAGCCAATAAATGTTTCTCCTGGGGGATAAACGCCAAAATAATGAAAAATCCAGCAGCCACTGCCAGAGCAATTGTGTTAAAAATCTTAGTTTTCCAGGTTTCAGAGATACATCTGACGAGAAAAACTATTAATTTTTTATCACGAAGCCCTAGACTTACTTTATATAATCACTCAATATCCCTGAAGATAACTTGACTAAAAATTGAAAAATAATAGGTAACGCCGCCAAAAATCCAGATGACAATACGTCATAATCCAGATAATTTTTCATGTACTGTGGATTGAATTGGGATACCAATTGGACTGTGATAAGGTCTCCAAACGAGGCAATCCAGCATGCCCAGAGTGAGAGACTCGTGAGAATGTGACGGAATGGAAGGTCTTTTGGACGGGAGGTCTGGAAGAACAAAAGCCCCGTTTTTCAATCATTTAGGTGGATTCTGAGCATGCGCCACGCAGTCAAAAAATAATATACTGTTCTAAAAAAATGATGGCGAATTTACTTACTTTCTTCTCCACTTTCCCCCTTCCGATCGTCTCAATCTCCTTCTCCTCCACCCAACTATGCTCTTTCGGATCACTTTTGAAAAACAAAAAGAATAATGTGAAAGTGACAAGGGAGACACCAGCATGAACATAATAAACAGAAGTCCACCCAGCAGAAGAAGAGCACAACCATCCGGAGATAGGCATTGTGAAAATGTTAGATAACTGTGTGTTCCCTGTTAAAAGTCCAATGAAAACACCGTGTTCATAGGGAGTTGCCCAGTTGGCGGTGATTGATCCAGCAAGAGGAAACGTGGCAGAGAATGCCATTCCCTGGAATATACGGGCGGTCAGGAACCATCCGTAGCCAAGGGTAGAGGCTAGAGGGACAAGGGCTGTGGAGACTGAAAAAATAAATTATGCGTTTATTCATGATAAAAAAAACCTTCGATAAATTTTTATGATTCTTTAGTGGCAAACACTCAAATGCCATGAGGCTCTAATGCTATGTAGCAAGTGCTACGGGATGATCTTGCGCTATGTGCTAAATTCAAAACTTGGCTCGCTGTCTCATGTGCTATGAAATTGAATGGTTACCATAGAACCAAAGCCAAAAAAATGGCGAAGTAGCACTCCCCAAATAGCACTTGATCACCCCATAGCAACTGAGATATAGCACAAGAGTCTCAAAGCACTTGAGTATCTACCTAAATGACCGATTGGAAAACTTCCGTTTCCTCTGAAAATTTCTAGTTTCAACAACCGAGAACTCTATTTTTAGCTTATCAAAAATCATAAAAAGTTCGTAAACTCCTATATGAATGTTTCCTGTTCTCTAGTGGTCAGAGGTCAAATGAAAAATCATTTTTGAAAGAAAAAAAATCACCTCCCGAAATAACCCCGGCCATAATAAACACGGGTTTATGCGGTAGATACTGAAAGGCAACTGAAAACGGTATAGACGCAGCGAGGGCACCGATTCCCACACAGGATTGTAGGAATTTTGATTCGGAAGTGGTGTAGATTACTGTAATGTTTTTCTTTTTTATTTAATTTTTTCAAAATTATTGAGATTTAGACACAAAAAATCATTTTCGAAAGGTATACCTTTCTGTGTACTATTATCATCTTGCATGCAAATTTTCGTGAAATTATACGTATTCATATTCGATAGAATTGATGTGAGACATAGTGTTGCACATATTAAAATCTGAAATCTTCTGAAAATTTTCCATTTTTTTTCCCAAAGGATCAAATATTTTCTTCTGGCATACCAAAAATCTAACGGGAACTGGCGACTTAACCATTTTAGACAGCACGAGGGGTGAATTGAAAAAATATTATCAAAAAAATTATGAATGTGGAATTTTTTTCCAGTCGCTGAGGGCTACTGATAAGAAATGAGAATTGATCATCGGTCAAAAATTTTTGGTGCAAATTGGGAAGATTATTCTTTGAAGAATGTGGTTTTTGATAGAGCACAAAAAGTATGAGTGGATCAAAAAGTTCAGTCTCGACAAATTCCTGAAACTCGATAGAACTGAAAATCTAAAAATTTTAAGTCCTGAATTACACTCTTATTGCTATAGTATACTCTTATTGCTTATGATTCTATTTGCGTCGAAATCAGTTAGAAGTCTCAAAATTCTAACTTCTGAAATCTGGTTCCAGTCTTTCTATGGTGAAAACTGACCGAGATACGGTAGTTTTTTGAAGTTCAACTTTTTTCCAATTTTTCATCAACTCAAAACTTCAATTTATGTTTTTCAGTAACTTGATTCTCAGATTCTCACTACTTCAGCGTATATTATTCTTTTCCAACATTCACCACGAAAAATTCCAACTTTTCCGACCGATTCTCGTCCATTTTCCAGCTTGAATAATGAGAGATCACACAAATCGAAGAGACGCTGACGTTCCTCGCCTGGCGCGATTCACGCGCTTCGGCGCATTTCTCGTGCAGGCGACACCTGATTTTTGTGTTGTTTATCAACGTGTTTTTTGATGGATTACTTTGATTATTTTTGCAAAAAATAGTTCAAATAATAAACAACTACGTTTCACACGTTTTTGTAAAAAAAAATTTCCAAAATAATTTGAAAAATCCGCGTTTAAACCTTTTTTTTCGAGAGTTCACTGGAAAAAAAATTTATCAAATCATTTTCTCAGGTCGACAACGATGGGATTTCTGTGGAAAACTGCAAAATTGGGAATCAAAGTCGGTCTCGTGGCTGGCGCCGTCAAATTATCCATCGACAATGATATTTGGTCGACGAATAATGTTAAAGTGAGTGAATTTGCGTTGAAATATAAGAGAATCGATGAAAAAATTGCGGTTTGAAAAAAATTATAATGAAAAATTGCTTTTTACAGCAAAAGCAATAAATCAAAATTTTAAAATAGCAAGAAACGACAGTAATTAATAAAACTCAATTCCGATAAAGTCATCTTTCGAAAACAGGGCATTTCGAGTTTTCCAACCATCACTGAATGAAATCTGACTTTTTCGGAAGTTTTCCAAGCCCAAAAGTTTTGAAAATAAGCTATCTTTGGCCCAAAACTTCTGTTTTTCTCATATCCTCAAAATTGAATTCAAAATTCCATTTATTTCAGGGAAGCGAATTGTATCAAAAGTTGAAGAAGTACATCTTGCCCGGCACCGTCGTCTTCCCACAGCAACTTCCGACTGTCGAGGATGTTCAGCTGAAGGCCGGTGGAAAGTGGAATAATGCTGTTGATTCGGTATGGAAAAAACTATTGATTTGTAAAGTTTCATAGAAAATTTTCTATTTGGGGAAGCGGAAATCCATCAGTTTCAAGAGCTATAAAACTCTCGATCCTAGGTTTTTTTTTTCAAAAAATCCAACAACTCTGTCATTCTCAAAAATCCTTAAAAAGTACATAAAATCCAACTTTTTTATCCGAGAATTTTCGCTGTTTGGCCCTTCTTTCCACTAAGGAACTCATTTTCTGTTGCATTAACGCATGAAAATTGTCGGGAAACAAAAAGATGAGGTCTTTAGTGCAAAAAACAATTGAAGTGAACTCCACGTAGCGGGGAAACTTTGGAGACAAAAGTGAATTTCATTTATTTTTCCGGCAGCATTTCACGTTGCACAGCGATTTCTGACATATTACACATGTGAAAAATTTATCGAAATCGAAAATTCAAAAATAGTGACTTTAGTCCTTTCTCAAACTACATGTTTTGGCCCTAAAATGATATGAAATCACCAGAAAATATCTTTATTTTCGCTCAAAAATTATAATTTTCTCTCAGAATGCTCTTTTTTTCAGGTCTTCACAACAATCGAAAATGTGCCATCGAGTGTGAACACAGTGGCGAATCGACTCATCAACAATAAATAAATTCCCTTCGATTTTACCTCTTTCGACTAGAATTGTTTTTTTTTTCGCTATTTTTGCCCCCCTCCGTAAATCCTTCCAATCGGTGTATTCCTTCTTTTTTCTTATTCAAAAAATCCCAACTCGAAATTATTTTTCGGAAACTTCGAATATCAAACAAGGAGTTTGATAAAAATGATTAGCGTTGGGAGAATTGGCATTGCAACTCTTCACTCTCCACATTGGTTATCAGTGAAATAGTATATTTCAACTGATAACCAACACAAAAAATTTTGGGAAATCGACCACTTTTTGTCATTTTTCTATTGGCTCTTTTGGCTCCAGTGGAAGAATCATGAATTCGGCTGTGGCTTCACGGCTCTCATGGGGACTCATCCTGTCCACTATAGATCTCTTGGCATGTCTTTTATTCGCCTGTCTTCATGATGGGACTTTCAAATTCGCCAATTTTACAGACCAGTTTGCGAATTTCTCGTTTTTTAGCAGGTTAGTTTTTTATCACAATACGCGAGATTACGAAAAATTATTTTTAAAAATTGATATTGGAGCGCAAATGATGAAACGTGGGTTTTTGTCTCAATTTCGAAAAAATAATACGAGATGGGCTAGATTCGTCAAACGAGTCGCGGAGATCGTTCAAAAAGAGATTTGTTTCCTTTAAAGGCGCATGCAACCGTTACTCCAAAGGTCTCAACCCAATGACAATCTTACTGTACTTTTGAAACATTTCTGCAAAAAAGGTGGCGTTCTCTGGGTGTCAGGGTGTTTGAAGAAATGAAACTATGGGGAAAAAATTGGATAATGTATTTTGATGACTTCATCAGTGCTTTGGCCATTACCAAAAACAGCTACAGTAAACCTTTTTTCATGGGGAGACCCACTTTCAGGACTTCAGTTCGACCGTTGTTTGAGAAGTAGTTCATTGGGATTAATATTGCTGCAACTGAAATAATTTATCGATTGGGTCCGATGCTCCATTTCCAACTCTTCCCTAACTTAATAGTTCTTATTTACCCATTTGCAACTGCTTAAGTGTAATTCCCCTCCGTTCTTTGATTAGTTGAACTAATCAAAGAGAGAGTCACAGCGAATGGCAAATTCAATGATAAGGAAATGGACGGTACACAAAATGAGAGTATTGATTTATTAGACGAAATGAAGAAAAATAAGAAAAAATTAGGAATCGAAATGACTTAGGTTTTGATGATAATTCGTCTAGCTTGAGAAGGAAATTCAGAAACCAACAGAAAAATTTAAACCAAAATCCGAAAATTCAGCACAATCGACCTGTTTCTCCTTCAAATTCTTCGATTTGCATTATGGATGGTCCCAGCCGCTGTTCACATCTCCAACAAGGCAGATACATTGACACTGTGGAAAGAGGTACTGTAACTGGGCTAATTTTTTTGTTGGGTCTTACCACGAAAAACCTTTTCAGCCAATATTCTGCACTTCCCTTTTGATCTGTGCCGCCAGTCCCACCAAACTGCTCCTCCTCACCGAGAAGCTGAAGCCAGATGAGTTCTTGACGTTTGGAGACACCGCTTTCCTTGTCTGGAACTTCTTGGCTGCAATTCTCTTGAACTCCTCGTGGACAAGATTTTTCATTCGGACTCCATCATCATATATTATTCTGGAGGATGAGGATGTGAGTTTTGGGAGAATTGTTGGAAATTTTTTGATGGAATTTTTTTTGAATTTAAGCTCGATGTGGCACCTAAACAAACTTTCGAATTGATCTTCCGTCTTCTTCAATACTGCAAAAGAGAATGGTTATGGCACATCTCTGGATTCTCATGGTTGTTCATCTATTCCGTTAGTGAGTGATGAATATTTTTGGATGAGCTGTTTGAAAAAAATTTTTGAATACGCATAAAATAATATAAATGTTAGGAACCATCAAAACTAAACGATTTGTACGAGTATTATCATGATTAGGTTCGAGCCTTAAAAATTATGATTTTAATTGGAATACCGTCCCATAACCTTATTCCAGCCCGCATCTTTGTTCCCTACTACACTGGTCAAGTCATCGCTACCGTAGTGGCCACCAAGTCATATCCAGCTCTATCAAATGCTGTCTACATTATGACAGTAATCTCACTAGTCAGTGCAGTGGCCGCCGGTTTCCGTGGAGGATCTTTCGAATATGCGTACGCCAGAATTCAAAGATCCATCCGATACGATTTATTCCATGGACTCGTGAAGCAGGACGTCGCATTCTATGATGCTCACAAAACTGGAGAAATCACATCGAGATTGGCTGCGGATTGTCAGACTATGTCGGATACTGTAGCCTTGAATGTCAATGTTTTCTTGAGGTAAGTGAGAATTAGCGATGGAGCGAAGTTTATAAAATTTTCAGAAACTGCGTCATGCTTCTTGGATCCATGATCTTCATGATGAAATTGTCCTGGAGACTCTCCTTGGTTACATTTATCCTGGTCCCAATCATTTTTGTGGCATCTAAGATTTTTGGAACTTATTATGATGTGAGTTGAAAGCGACGATTGGATCTTGCTTGGTCTCTAGTGCTATTCGAAGCAGCTGAGAATGCGCAGTTCAAAATAACAGAGTCCATTTCCAGCTCCTCTCCGAACGCACTCAGGACACCATCGCCGAGTCCAACGATGTCGCCGAAGAGGTGCTCTCCACAATGCGCACTGTCCGTTCATTTGCCTGCGAGAACGTTGAAGCCGACAGATTCTATGGAAAATTGACACATACTTTGAATGTTACTCGTACTAAGGCTATCGCCTATATCGGCTTCCTCTGGGTCTCCGAGCTCTTCCAATCCTTCATTATTGTGGCAGTCCTCTGGTACGGTGGACACTTGGTGTTGACCCAAAAAATGAAGGCAGACCTCCTTGTGTCCTTCCTTCTTTATCAAATGCAATTGGGAGATAATTTGAGACAAATGGGAGAAGTATGGACAGGATTGATGCAGTCTGTTGGAGCCAGTCGTAAGGTCTTCGAGTACATCGACAGAGAGCCACAGATTCAACATTTGGGAGAGTATACACCAGAGAATGTGGTCGGAAAGATTGAGTTCAGAAATGTTCACTTCAGTTATCCAACTCGGTCGGATCAACCTATTTTGAAGTGAGTTGATGAGATGAGTTGATTTTCGAATGGAGGTTTTTAGGGATCTCTCTTTCACAGTGGAGCCTGGAGAGACTGTCGCATTGGTCGGACCATCTGGATCCGGAAAGTCGTCTTGTATCTCTCTCCTCGAGAACTTCTACATTCCAAATGCTGGTCAGGTGTTGGTTGATGGAGTTCCATTGGAAGACTATGAACATCATTATATTCATAGAAAGGTGAGAACTACATGGTTGTACATCACCGTTCAAAAGTGCATGTATTTCAGTTGATTTACAGGATTTACGGTAGCTGAACGTACTCAAAATCAACTGAAAAATAAGTTCACATTTGAAAAATACTGTATATGTTTCAAACCATTGCATCAGTGTGATTCATATTTTATTGTTACAGATTGCTTTGGTCGGACAAGAGCCAGTATTGTTTGCCAGATCTGTGATGGAAAACGTGAGATATGGTGTGGAGGTTGCTGATACGGTAAGTGTAATCAATGAGTTTCGGAAAAATTGAAAGTCATGAAAAATAAATTATGCGGTAATGAATTTGTAACCTTGAAAAAATGACAGCTTTCTCATAAAAAGAAAAAAAAATCCAAATACACCATTTTCAGGACGTTATCCGCTCCTGTGAAATGGCCAATGCTCATGGATTCATCATGCAAACCACCCTAAAATACGAAACAAATGTCGGAGAAAAAGGAACCCAGATGTCAGGAGGTCAAAAACAACGTATCGCAATTGCTCGTGCCCTCGTCCGTGAGCCAGCAATCCTCCTTTTGGACGAAGCTACCTCTGCATTGGATACCGAATCGGAGCATGTTGTTCAAGAGGCTATTTATAAGAATTTGGACGGAAAGAGTGTTATTTTAATTGCTCATCGATTATCAACTGTGGAGAAGGCGGATAAGATTGTTGTGATTAATAAGGTAAGTGTGCTCTGTGTAGCAAGGTGTCCATTTTTTAAAGCGACTATGTAAAACTAAAATTCGAATTGCCGCGCAATTTGAGTGGAGCGCATTCACTTAAAATGGACACTCTAGAAAATTTCAATGGAGCATGATTGCATTTTTACAGGGACGTGTCGAACAAATCGGAAATCACGAATCGCTGCTCAAAGAGACCGAAGGAACATACGCAAAACTGGTTCAACGCCAAATGATGGGAGATCAAAAGCCACGTAAACGAACTACCGTACCCCGATCCGGTCCCCGTCCAGCCACGTCAATCAACGTGGCAGGACCATCACAGGGAAATGCAATGAGTCTTCTATCCACCTCTTTTAGTCAGTCAGCTAGTAGTGTTACCTCCAAGTAGATTTTTTTGTAGTACTGATCTGTTTTAATTTTCGGCTTCCGCTTTTTTTCAATTTCCTTCCTCATATTTTGATGAAATCTCTCAATTTTAATAAAACCTCTCTTATTAAAACGTACATAAAAAGTGTGCAATTTTTGGGCAAGAAATTGAAAAAATACAAGAAAAAAAGATTAAATGAGCTCCAAGTAGTCGTGATCTTCGTCTCGAGGAACTTCTCGTGCCGAGCGGTGGGTGTTCTGGAAAAAGGAATACTGTAGTTTTTAGATTTTCAGCCAGAAAGTGTGATTTTGGGTGTAAAATTGGACAGAATCATACAGTTTGGGCTACATTACTAGAAGTCTGTGGTTTTCGGACCCTTACCGTCGATCGAATCGTATTATTATTATTCCAACCCCGAATCTGTGAATACGAGCTGATCGTCCCTCCATTACAGCCACCTCGATTCGATCGTGTCTCGTTGGCATTCTGCCAATTGCTGACGGAAGACAGACGGAACGATTCGTTCATCATTTGAGGAGCAGCACCGTTGGCTACTGATGGAAGAGTCTGGAAATTTGAAATTTGGACTTTGATTTTATTAGCTTATCGGGAGTACTGTATTAGGGTAGATACTCAAGTTCTATGAGATCTCGCGCTGTCTCTCAAGTCTATGGGCTGATTTTTATCGATAAATACTATGGCTACAACGATAGTGCAAACGCGCTTTATTGCGAACGGTTTCAAATTATGCCAAGGAGCGAGATAGGGTCAAAGCGATAAGGGTGAAGAGGGCAAGGGTCAGTCAGTCTCGAGACCTTTCGCCTTTTGAAAACCTCCAATAAAATCAACACCGTCACGTCAGAATGCAGATTTATTTGACCTTGTATCCCTACAGTATCCCAGTTTCAGAGAAATGGATCGCAGGAACGTTCACCATCTGGTTAGGAGAAAACAATCGATGAAGCATCATTTTGTGAATCGCCGTGGAGGCAACAAGAACTATTGGAACCGTGTTATCAAGAAGACCAGAATCACCATTCCACGTGTCACGGTCAGAAGTCGGTTACGGATCAATAAGGTTAAACGGCAGGTACTTCTGAAGAAGATTCACGATAGGGAGGAGAGGCGGCGACTTCGAGCGATCAACCGAATGACTCCGGAGGACTGGAGGGCGTATCACACACTGGTGAACTTGTTGCCCAAAGTGAGCCCAGTAAAGTATGTCAATGAGGAGGAGCATGATGAGAGCTTCTCTTCTGGGATTGAATGTGAGGATGAGGAGGAGGATGGGAATGATGCAGATGGAGAGGAAGAAGTGGAGGATAGGGAACCAGAAGTGGAGGACGGAGATGGTTCAGAAGAAGAGGATGATGACTCACAAGAAGAAGATGAGAAGTAATCTCACTTCTGATAAATATAAAACTCTTTGATTTTCTGTATTATGCGAAACTGTCTGTGATCTCTCAAAAATCTCTGTTTATAATGTGTCATTCTCTTTTTTTTTTTTCAAATTCAAAGTTTTTAACATCCCAACTTCCCCAATACAAACGCTCTCTAGTGCCAAACCTCATAATGGCTTCTCCGACTTCCTCCACCTCCAAAGAACTGCCCATAGTTGAGTGTCGAATAGTTGGTATTGGACATTGCGTAGTGGGACAACGGGACTACCGGGTAGATCAT
This sequence comes from Caenorhabditis brenneri, assembly GCA_000143925.2. Taxonomy (NCBI): domain Eukaryota; kingdom Metazoa; phylum Nematoda; class Chromadorea; order Rhabditida; family Rhabditidae; genus Caenorhabditis; species Caenorhabditis brenneri. The sequence continues at coordinate 35,226 of GL379955.1, forward strand.
AATGTAGTAAAGACTGGCGAAGTGAATCACGATCTGAAAATTAGAATAAGCTCCGCCTATTTCCAGCTTTTATCTTGCCAAAATCGCATAGAAAATCGAAATGATAAATGCGAAAATGATGAAGGCGGAGGAGAAGAAGTTGGGGTTCATGGAGGCAGTTCGAGAATATTCGAATATCGATGTGATTGTGGCGTAGTAAGAGAGGAAGCATATTATTAGCTGAAAACCTCCAGTGATTTTCAGATCAAATGGGTTTTTTGGATCTACAATACCTCAAAAAACATGCTAGGAAGAGTCAGCACTGCACGATAGCGTATCTTCAGATCGCCCTCTTTTCGTATCAAAAACACAGAATACAAAAACAATGAGCAGCTGATAAAGAAGAATATGAGCAGATAGGCGCATTGTTCCACAAAAAACCACTCGGAGAGCATGAATTTCGGTAGATTTTGGACGAGTTTTAGGAGCCAATAACACGAGGATGAGCTGCAGAGTTCGGTTCCTGTCGCATCTTTGCAGTATGTCGGAAGGGAGAGATGCTCCTGCATTGAACGAATCGAGTAGACCAGGAGGCAGATGTATTTGACTGTGGAGATTTGCTGAAAAAATTCCACGTGTTTAGCTGATTTTAAGCTTAGCACTTACCAGTGAAATCTTCAAAAGTGGCACGTAAACTTGATGAAATGAGTCCTCCTCGTTTCGCCTCCGCTCTCTATAGGATGGGTATGCAGTAGACATCTGAATATGGGTTTTTTGAAATCTAATCATTTTTGACGAAGAAGCAGAGAAATAAAGTTGAGATTTACCAATGAGATCACAATAGCAAACTTGAGAAAATCTACATTTTTATGCTTGTAAATAAAGTTTATTAGGAATAACAGATACAAAAAGGACACAGCGATATTATAAAAACATGAAAAATTGTATATAAAAAGAGCCGCTAATCGCTCGATGAGGAGCGGCTCTGCGCCTCCTCGTCGACTGTTTCCAAATGACGATATCCACGTGGAGACACTGAACGATTGTGTTTCACAGAGGATGATGGTGGATGATGATTTGAGGAGGAGGAAGATGGAGTGGTGGAGGAGGAGGGAATGGATAAAATGCTGGAAATGGGATGAATTATGATGTGAAAGTGAAGAAGAATGAGGGAGAAAGTGACTGGAATCGGTGGAAAGTGTTGGTTTATTTCATGTTTCCTTGATTTTGTTTTCTCGAAACTCATCAAAAAAAATTTACGTGTCTTTTTAAATTTTTACTTTTCACTGAATCCTACAAAAATTCGTACGGTAAAAAATAGTGCAAAACTCGAAAATCACAATGAATTAGCCACAAAAATCCTATTCTTTTCCAAAACCAAGCAAAAAAGCTTTTACCAATGGGCGGTCGGTGTGGAGCCGGGGGAAATCTCGTTGGTGACAGCCTCGGAGAGCAAATTGACGCCTGCAAGAAAGAAAGAAAAATGCCTATGGAAATTGATGATTTCCGCTATTAAAAATCGGAGGAAAGGGGGAAATGGAGAATAGCATCGAAAAGCAGAAGAAAAAAAAACAAGAAAAAGGACCTTTTCCCTGAAATCGAAGCAGTGATTGTTTGCGAAGTGGACGGCGGAATGGGCCTAAAAATAATTAATTTGCAGAAAATACTTTGAATAAAAAATGGAAATTACTGTTATTAGAAGTGGGAGAAGGTTGATGATCGCCACGCCGTTGGTAATAGAGCACGCCAAGCCAGAATCCGTACAGAAAATAGATGTAGATCGCCCAGATCAGAATGATTGGAATGAATGACAGGCGGCACGAATCTAAATGAAAAGCTTGGAAGATTAAAATTCTATGCCTACAACTACCTATGACAATAGAAAATTTGAGTTTATCCTTGATTAAAATTCTTATTGTAGAATGGACGGTACGCAACGTCCACACGAAGAGAGGGTACATAAAAGTGATCTGAAAATGATATGATAACAAAACACGGCGATATTTTCTGCCAGGTAATACCACAGAAATGGAAGATGGCACTAGGAGGGCAGCAGGATTTATTTGCGTCGGAAACTTCCGACGTGCAACGCTAGTTTCGGAAAATAGCATTCCCATGAAGCCGGTGACAACGCTGGAAGCAGAAAAATAGAAAACTAGTTAGTATTTTTTTCGAGAAACACTGCTACCTGAATATGAGAAAGTATGAGTAAATGTTGATAATATTTCTTGCAAATCCATAATTTGGCCTCAAAAGCACTCCGTTATAATTTCGATAATTCTCGCCGATCCAAGACAATCCATCGAAGCCGGGCACGGGAAGCGGATCAAAGTGCTCCTCGCCATTCATCTGACTCGATTTGTAGAGACCGATTATGGCGGCGGCGAGTAGAGCCACCTCCACGTGGAATATCAGACTCTAAAAACACTTAGTTTGGACTCAAAAAACTTCGAAATCCCAACTTTGACATGAACTTGATCGAACAGCCAGCGGTACGGATATTTCCGATGCAACCTGCCCGACTCGGGACGTCCTCCCCTCGAAATATTAGAATGTGTTGAACGGATGCTTGTATCTGCCATTTATTAGGTGGTTTTTGTCTGAAAAATTGCTGTTAAGAACGTTTAGTTTATGTTTTGAACAGATCCGAAAAGAAAAAAAAACATTTAAAGATTTAAATACCAAATGCTGCCGCCAAACTTTCCTTGCGCCTTTAAGATTACGGTAGCCAATCGTGGCGAAACCCATCAGCTTCCCGGGCTTCTTCAAAAACAATTTTGTTTTCGCTTTGAACGGTTTTTCCTCATTCTCATCATTTCTTCGGCGTTTACTGAATTCAAATATTCGTTGTTTCCAGTCGGAAATGCAGAAAAGAAACCCGAATCACTTTGACTACACCGCCATTGTGATAACTTCCACCGATGCAGACGCACAACAATATGAAACAGACTTGGTTCTCCTACTCAAGTCACACAGAGAGAGACTCAATCTGAAGAACCTCGTGTATGGAATCGCCAAAGAAGCCTTCCAACCGCCAGAAATTGAGAATGACTTTGAGAACATTGATGAGGCCAAAAATCGAGAGTAAGGATTAATTTCAGCAGTCGCTAATCTCATTTTCGATTTCCAGACGCCGATACGCCATCCCACTAAAATTCGGTGATATTGTTCAGTTCGACGAAAAAGACGTGGATCACAAGACCGGCAAAGTGAAGATTATTCGTCGGGAGAAGCCGCTTTTCAAGACGAGCTCCAACGATGCTGGCCCATTGCTCAGAATAGGTGGATGCATCGATCCAAGAAAACCGACCACATTCTGGACACCACTAGAACCTGTCACTATCCGTAAGCTCTTAGCAATAAAGTTGTGTTCTATATCAATGTTCAAATTTTTCAGCTATTCAAGATGCGGCGCGCGCAGAGCCGGACGTTTGGATGCACGCATGGGTCCGCGTGGATGTGCACATGCGTTGCAGCACAGAGCCATTGAATATCGAGTGGATTTTCGACGATTTTGCCGATTTCGATCCAGCAGATCAAGGACGTGTGTCCGAAGCTCCATGGCAAAAAGCGAGCCTTGAATCGAAATTCACGTTGTGGCAAATCAATCCGTTCCCATGCGAAGATGACTTCGATATAGATTTGGAGCCGAGAAAGGATGTGGCCGTCGTAGAGAACAAGTGGTCAGAGGTCATCAATAAACAGTTAGGACTTTTCGTCGGCGAACGTCTCCTACTGTGCAAGGATCTTCCACAGTACGACTTCATCATCCCACTAGTCAAGCCCATTTCATCCATCAAAGTGGACAACGTCAAGAAGCCGGTCTACCCATCAGTTGGAGAATACTTCCACTTCGGAGCCATCTGGTCCAGTCATCACCAGGCGTTCCTCGTCACCGATATGGTCCAAGTTCCGGTTCTTCGCAGTCATTCGATTACTCCAAGCGGAAATGTTCGTTGGGTTTTGGGTTTCAAAAAGGTTTCTAGCCTCAATTTTACAGCTTCTGCTTCGTGTTGTCACTTCCGGCGTACGCGGCCTGTTCACCGACAAAAATGGAACGCTGGGTCTGATCGACGACCCGTATCAGAGTCTAGCGCTGTTCGAATTTCATCCGGCTTGCTACGAGGGACTGACAGCGTTGGTAGAAGTGCGCGCGGTGCGTGCCACGGAAAACCGATCCGTTCGCTACCGTATCATCAAAGTCATCACCGACGACGAGAACATGTCACGTTTCGATACGTGGATAAATGATGCAGAGTTCACAGTAGGCCCATTAGCTGGAGTGGTCACCAGTCGCGATACAGTAGTCTGTGGGAAGTATCCGAACGTCTACTTCCGTCTTCCATCCGATAAAATCGGAGAATTCCCGATCGGATGCGGTGTTCGCGTCTTCGGAAGTCGCATGATGGGAGCCACCTGTGAGATCGCCATCTCGGAAATCTACCCGTATCCGGAACACTCTATTCAGAAAGTTGTGGCCAACACAGAAAATGTGAGTGATTTTGAAAAAGTATAAAATATCCTGAATTCTATTTTCCAGCCAATTTTCCAAGTCGAACTGAAGCCGATGTGGCAGCATGTGCAGTTGTGTGAGAGCGAGCACTTTGGAATCGTCGATATGCGCAATTTGAATCATCCGCCACAAACACAGGAGGAGATCATGAATAACCAATATTCCGGACCATTCCTCGCCTGGGTCCGTGAATCCACCAGAGTTCGTGGCAGCCGTCGTGCCTGTGTCATGATGGAGGTCTACTCAATGGCACTGAACACACCGATCGTCTTCCCGACGACGTCCACATCGGGCTCCAAAACTCAAAGTCGAAACTCTTCGGAAAAAGGCGCCAGAAAACAAACGCCGAGTGGAAGTAGCGCTGGATCGTCGTGTGGGTCCAATCGTTCTTCGATCAATTCTATTGCAACTAACGTAAGTCTCAAATAACTTTCGATCGAAGTAATACTTTTTCTTCCAGAGATTCGTGGGACCATCGAGAAGAAAAACCCAAGAAGACTATGAGTCTGGATCTTCGTCCGCTCGCTCCTCTGCATCCCATGCAACTTCTAACTGCTCATCCGCTCATTCCGGAGAATCCCAGCGAGACTCTGATGCCTAAATAAGGAATTCATTCCCCTCTACTGTATTCGCATCCTTCCACATGCACTCCATTGTTCTTATACTATTTTTTATATTCTTGTTCACTCTTCTTTTTCACTGTTCTTAACCCCCTGCCTGACGTTCTTTTTGATTTATTACACATTGTTTTCAAAAGTTCATGTCACCCAAAGCCGCATTTTGTCTCGTTTCATAGTTCTCTCGTGCCCGAATGAAATTGAACACCGTCAGTCGGGAGAAAGCGTTCATATTTAGCAGCTGGTACATCCAGAATAGACCCAATCCACTGACAGTCAAGTATTCCTGCCAATATAACCAGCTGGTGCTGATGCTGAGGAAGGGAAGCATCGATATGGAAGTGAGGAAGTTGGTGATACAATGGAAACTCTGTAAATTGAGTCTGCTAGAAGCCGAACCCGTCTGAAGTGGGCGGAGCCTACCATGACCAGATTGATGAATTTAACCATAAAAGGAATCGGATTCCGAATCCGGAATGCCAATCCTGGAACCAGAGTGATCGATGCGTGAGTAGTTATAAAAATGAGGATGATGGCAGTCGGGTATAACAATTCCAAGGATAAACGAAAAAAGAATTCAACAAATTCCGAAGCAGTCTGCCGATCGTTCTCAGAATCCATCGGGCACTCATTGAACAAAACTATAAACGTACAGAAAACAGATCGAAATTGGCGGGGAAGGTCTCGACACGATAGGTAGATTAGGTAGAAGCATCCGGAGAGGGCGAACAGCTGAATAAAGAAAAATTAAAGGGGTCTGGAAATCTTCAATCCGTCAGAAGATGTGGTGTACGCGCAACATATTCAGTTTACCATATTTTGAAAAATTTCGGCACCAGACCATGTGCCAAAATTATTGAGCTTTTTTTTGATCACTGAGCCACGTTTTCGCGACGTTCTTTGTAAAAAAAACTTACCACGACAAACAACTTCACATGCGGGTGTCGATTATCCTCGAAATTGGGCATCCGCGAGGAAGATTGAACAGAATCTGCCGCCGACAGTTGAGACATGTTCTCCTCCAGCTCGAATTCGAAGCCAGGAATATCCGCCTCCAGAGGCATCGACTCCGGACTCGGCAACACTTCTTTCGTCCCATTATTATTCACTTGTTCAGAACTCATTTTGATTCGATTTGCAAAAAAACGTGAAATGAAAATCGAAATTTTAAGTTTTCAGTTTTTATTTGGATTTTTGGGTTTAGGGTAAAAGTTTCTGGTAGCAGTCAAATAAAACGATCACAGTAAATGCCGGTAGAATTCGGGGGAGGGGGGAAGGGGTCACGTAAAAATATTAACCAATTATTAGAAAATGGCTTCTTTTTAAATACATTTGAGGAGAGGGTAGGAGGGAGAGATGGGACTATGATAAAACAAAGGGGGACGGGGGGAACTTCTTTGAAAAGGAAACAATGATAAACCGAACCGTGAATATCAGGACAAAAAGCAATTACCCGTTAATGAAATCAAGTTAATGGAATTATATGGAAGGGAGAGAGTGAGGGAGAATTCAAAAAAGTTCAACAAAAATTCAGTGAAGAATTATGGAAGCTTTGCGTACATCTCGTTGAGTTGTGTTGAGTAGTGCGCCTTCAGCTTCGGGCGTTTGCTCTTCAATGTCGGCGTCAGCAAGTCGTTCTCCACACTGAATTGCTCGGCGGACAAGTAGATATCGCGGACCTGTTCGAACGAGAACAGACCCGCCTTCTTGCCGACGGCGATAATATCGTCGAGAATGGCCTTTTTGACGGCCTCGTTCTTGCACAACTCCTCAATGCTCCCCTTGATTCCTTGATCGGCCATCGCTGGTACGAGCACCTGGAAGAAAGAAGATATGAAGGTCTCTGGATTCCTGTGTAACTTACCTCAGCATCCGGAACAACCACAGCGATGAGACACGTCTTCAACGACTCTCCGTGCACAAACGATTGTGCCACATACTTGGATCGCACATAGATATTCTCAATCTTCTCCGGCGCCACGTATTCTCCTTGTGACAACTTGAAGATGTGCTTCTTGCGATCCACAATCTTCAGTGTGCCTTCTGGAGTCCAGCGACCGATGTCACCAGTGTGCAACCATCCGTCGGCGTCGATCGTCTCCTTCGTCTGTTGCTCATTTTTGTAGTATCCCTTGAAGATGATGTGTCCCTTGACACACACCTCTCCCGCCTGATCCTTCGCGTAATAATTCAGTTCGGGCACGTCGACCAGCTTTATCTGGCACGATGGAATCACCATTCCGACGTGTCCGGCCAGAGAGTCACCCTCCATTGAGACGGTACACGCCGCCACACATTCAGTCTGACCGTACCCCTCGACGACGACACATCCCATCGCGGCGCGCACAAATGTGAGCACGTTGGTGGAGAGAGGGGCGGAGCCGGTGATCATGAGACGCACGCGGCCACCGAATCCTTCACGGATCTTCTTGAAGACCAGGTTGTCGAAGAACCCATCGTTGCGGATGTTGAAGCTGAAAAAGGAATCTTGTAAAATTTCAAAGACCACTTCCACTAGAAAATCTAGCTGAACAGGTCAAAGTCTTCTATCTCTTCTTATCAATTTCCCCCGCCCCGCCCCAAAAACTCACTTAGCCATATCTCTGGCCTTGTAGGAGATGGCAAAGTCAAACAACATCTTCTTCAACGTCGACTTGTTCACCTCGGACATCACCTTATCGTAAAGCCGATTCAACACACGTGGCACCACCGGCACTACGGTAGGCCTCAACTCCTTGATGTCTTCGGCAAGAACGCGAATGTCTCCACGATAGAATCCCACTTTGGCACCCACACAGAAGCACACGCTCTCAATGACTCGTTCGAGCATATGAGCAAGCGGCAGGAAGCTGATCATCGAATCAGTGGCGGCGATTCCTGAATGTTTGAAGAAATCCATACAGACTCCATCGGCAATCACGTTGGCGTGTGTGAGCATCACTCCCTTCGGTGTGCCAGTCGTTCCAGATGTATAGCAAATGGTTGCCAAGTCTTCTGGAGTTGGTGGAAAGTGGGCAGGGCGTGTCTTCGCCTCCTTTCCGAGTTTCTCGAGATCCTCGAATGTGAACACCTGAACTCCAAGGCTCGAAGCCGACGATTTGAGATCGTCGGTGATTGGTTCCATGACGACAAGAGTGCTGAGACTTGGGCATTGCTCCTTGAATTTCAGAAGACCAGTGGCCTTGGAGACGTCATCACAGACGACAATCTTGATCTCTGCTTGGTTCAAAATGAAAATCGACGCTTCGGATCCCAACGTCTCATAAATTGGTACGATGACGTTCGAATAATTGTATGTGGCAAACTCGGTGACAATCCATTCCGGGCGATTTTTGGAGTAGATTCCAATGTTCTCCTCGTTTCCTGTCGGAATTCCCAACTCGCGGAACGCCACCGACACATTATCGGCACGTTCGATGATCTGATTGTAGGTCTCCCAGACGTATGGAATTGAGCCATCGGCCTGTTTGACACGCCGTCCCAACATCGGTCCATTGTTCGAGAGACGGGCTCCACGGCGAACTCCTTGATAGAGGGTCCGGGCGTCGTCGAAGAGGAATGCTTGAAGTTTGTCGTCTTTCAAATAGGCACTGATGCGTGAGCCATCCTGGAAAAAATAGGGGTTTTAAAACATATTTGTTAACCGATACGTACGAACGCCGAAGCGGGAATCTGCATTCAAAACTCACCGGCAAAACGCGACTCTGATTCATCGGATCCACCAACGGCTTCACATTTCCAGTGTACGTGACACCGCTGAACGAATACGATCCGGACGAGCCGGACGAGTTACTGGCTCCTTTCGACAAATAATAACCGAGACCCATGGTGAATGCAGCGGCGGCACCGATTTGAACGTAGGGCGGAAGGGTGGACGAGGTACTAGAGGGTGCCGAGATGAAATCGACAATACTTCTGAAAAGAATATTTTTTTTTGAAAAGAAGAATAATGAAAATAGGGAAAAAGGATGATGATTCACCCGGTGCAACAACATAAGTTGCGCAGCAGCGGCAAAACAAATACCTTTCTCTTATGAAATTTCACTTTTTTGTACCGCCCCGCCCTCCTAATAACATCTTTTTATACTAGTCTTCCTGTATTTATAGTGCGAGGTCGCAACGTCATCAGCTCTTTAACAGTCAAAAACAAAAACGTCTTAAATTATTACCCCGGAAGCAAAATTTATGATTTTTTAGGGTTTCAAAAAACAAAGTACCTTGATTGAGTCTGTACCCACGCAGCCGTGTCTGTGATGATAACCATTTTTGTTGTTTTAAAGAGGTCTATTTATTCTGTGTGTGTCTGTATGTCCCGTCTGTCTCTCTAAAATGAGATTAAATTGGTTCTGAGGTAAGAAGAGAAGGAAGAATACGTGGAAAAAACAGAGTGGCGGAGAGAAAAATAGAAGAAGTGAGACCGATTTAAGAGGCGGGTGGAACTTGTTCACTTTAAGGGGAAAGAAAGTGGAGAGAGAGGCCTTTTAAAGGCGCATGAAGCAAAAATGAGAATATTCTGATAATGGGATTTTGAAGGGAGTAGTGAGTTAGTCAGTTCGCTGAATAAAAAAGTGGCGTTTTAAAGGTGCAAAAACTGGAGTAAGCTAGGCGCCATGGGTCTCGTTACGCAGGTCAAAATAGCTCCAAGGGCTCGTTACGCGAAGCATTATATTTGGCGAAATACACTATAGCACAGAGGTAATACTTAAATTTCTAGAAGCTTCTGGCACATAATTTGAACAGCCAAAGCTGGAAATCTGGACAGTTCCGTTGACAAAGCCCAGCAGCAGATACCATCACCAAGCACAACTAGTTCAGGGCAGAACTTTTCAGGTCAAAGTGAACCGATAAGTTTCTCCTTCTCTTCCTAAACGAAACTTTCAAACGAGCCGCCTTTTCAAAAGTATCAGGCCATATTTCTTTATCACACCCCCACCTACTACACTTTTATAGAAGAACAACTTTGACCCTTCTTCTCTTCTTCATAATGCAATGTACATTCAAAGAAGAAACTACGAAAAACGAAGAAGATAGGTAAACACTCTTTCTTCTTCTCCTCTCAAACAGCCACTGTGATATCTGATTTGATTAACCGGAGGTGGTGTGGTGCGGGTGGGCAAAGGAAGAGAGAGGGAACACGTGTAATGAAGCGTGCCAAAGTTGTCGCCGATTCAGAAGAAGACGTGATTTTTGTGTTTGAGGTGAAGAACTAATTGGTAGACAATTTTCGTTGGAACCCGCCGCCGCCGTCGCAGCGAAGCGAGTCGTAAAGATAAGAGGGACAGGGGGAGTTGCAAAGTTCGAATTATCAAAAAATTCTAGAATATTTGTAAGAAAATTGAGTTCGGATTAGAGTTTTTATATAGAAAACTTGAAAAGCTCGCGCCAAAAATGCTTGAAGCCTTGAAAAAAATTCTGCTCCGCAAAACCTTTGAAACTCAAGATTGAGAAGATCACACGAATAAGACAAAAATCAATCCACATACGGACTACCATCATTTTGGCGGGTGCACTCTTGCTAGGCCACCATCTGCATAGTGGATTCCTAGTCCATTGGATGAAGATTACCATCTTGACAGGTCCATTAGCAAGACCAGTCATTGTTCAAATCGATAGTGTCCCCTTTGTTCTTCTAGACTTTTCTTATTCAAACATAAAGAAAAGCCATTTCAAAAAAAAGAGAAGTGGGTCGTTATTTGGACTCCGATGCCATAGAAATGGGAGGAGAGGACCACGCGGAGGGAGAGCACAGCAAAGTGTTGCACAAGCTTAACCAACAACTGACCGAACGAGATCTCCCAACTACTACAACAAACAAATAAATAGCAATTGTTGCTGCTATTTGATGAGATGATGATAGTAGGAAGTGGGAGGAGTAGTAGTGGTGTGGAGGAGAGTTGCAAAAATGTGGTGATAAGCGAATGATTATGATACAACACTCTCGTTTACCGCACATATCACATATTCGTTCCTATCCAATCCATCATATCTTACGATGAGGATGGTGGCCTTGGGAAAAAAATATATCGCCAAAAATTGATGATGATAAACAAAAAAACTGGGGGTTCAAAGGGTATAGAACGACAAAAATGCAAAGTTTCTTTTGACCGGCGGATCTGGTTGGCGGGAAGAGTATGGAATTTGAATTTTGCGCAGGACCACCAATTAACATCGGGGCCCAAGGAAAAAAATTCAAAAAAAAAATCCTCGTGTCTCCGTCTCTTCGTGTATAGTAGTACCCTAGTACACGTGTGTGTGTGAGTGACGAAACCGCTGAGGAGAGAGGGAATAAAACGAGTTATGTGGGGTCTCTCTCTCTGCGCTTCTCTCTCCATCTCTACCCTCTTCCCGGGTCGTCCGATCCAATGTGCGCACACACACACATCATGCAATCGTTGTGTGTGCGTTTTCGGAGAGGGAAGAACAGACTCATTCGGATACAAGAAGGGAGCTCTTGCTCTTTTCACTCTCTCTTGTTTCATTCATTTCCGACGACACAGAGAGAGAAAAAGTCAAATGTTGCTCCGCTGTACCGTGTAGCCAATCCGCTAAGGGTGCAAGGTACAACGAACAATTCTCAAGCAGCAGCAGGTGATCTTTTTCTTAACGGAAGTTAACCGAATTTCACTATTTTTTAATTGAATTTTTTGGCAATTTTGTCATATGATTTATGTTCCGAACAATTATGAAATGGTGGTGTCAAGTGGTTCTGTTGTTCGAATCAATTGTTCTGCTTTTCTGTTCGGAGAGAAACTTTCTCGTATTCTGAGCTGTTTATTCCTCAGAAACCAGTGTTTTTTCACTGCTCAAAAACCATTGCTGATCAAAAATTCCGACGAAATTTGAGCTGAGGAAAAGAAAAACACAGCAAGATTTTTTTGAGAAAGTAGCAGCGCCGATGCTGCTAATTACGCAAAAACCCAGTGAAAACTGCTGTTTTTGACATCGACAAAGAATTCCAAGATAAACTGGCAAAAAAAATCGGGATGATTTATAGATATTTATGGCGAAATCTCTGAAGCAAGAGTTGAGTTTCAGCAGGTAAAATTTCGAGAGAAAAAGAAAAAGAGTGCGAAATGCAGATAAAATCCGTTGAGAATTGAGCGAATCAAGATGGAAAAAATTACGAAAGTTCAGACTGAAAGCATTGCTAATTAACGCGAAATTTCAGATTTTCATCAAACCGACCAATAAAAAGCGGATTAAACGAATTGTTTTTGTCCAAAAACAGAGAAAGGGTCACATGCTAGCTCGGATGAGCACCAGAGAAAGAGGGGGACCGCCGGACGACGAGATAAATATGGATAGAGCCTAGGAAAAGAGAAAAAACTACTGGACGACAACAACAGGAGACGAATCGAGTCCCTATTTTTCGTAGGAGAATTCTGGAGAGTGTAAACATGTTGAGCGCGTTGTCGGAAGGAAAATATTCTTTAAAATGTGTGGAAAATGCGAGGATATTGCAAAAATTATTCAAATTCGCGCAGCTTTCATCAGCTGATTAGAGCGCGCTTGCTGCTCCAAATTTTTGCAAAAAAATTGAGAGCCTACCCGAAAAAGTTCGAGCCATCACCATTGCCACTGGATTCTGACATTTTTTTTCTTGGGAATTTCTTGTAATTGTTCAATTTTAAATTTAAAAAAAGGCTGATGACGTTGATTGTTTACCCCATACGTGGAAATTATTTTAGCGACGTGACCCACCTGATTAGTTGCGTGAGTATTTTAACGGGATTGGTGATGGTTTGTGGCGACGCAGATGACGACGACGGCACTCCAAGAATGAGAGCGAGAGAAGGTGTCTGAAAATGATGGAAAAAAATTGGGCTGGAACGGAGTCAATGGGATGGAAGAATGTATAAAAAGTGCAGCCAATTTAGGCAAATTTTCAGCGAAAATGTGCAGTCCATAAGAAAGGGTTGATCGAAAAACACAAAAAGCAAGGGGAAATGAGCTTTTCCACACCGAAAATGATAAAATAAAATCAACGAGTCCAGCCAAAAATCGCCAGCACAAAAATGTGCCCCGGAAAAATGGCGAAATGAGGTCGCCAGGTGTTTTGTTCACGTCGCCTCTCCGGCCCGAAAAAATGAGCATATTTTGGCGCTGATAAAGACGGGTAGATCAAAAAATTTTCTTGTTTTCGGGAAGCGAAAACAATTAACGAAGCGGGTCTGAAATTAATTGTTTTTTTCTGAATTAGTCTTGTTCGCGCTGTTGTTAAGAGAAAATTTTCGGAGGGAATTTAAAATTTATGAAATTAAAGAAGAAAAAATTGCAATTGGAATTAATTTTTGGGAACATTTTTACACAGTTTTTATGATGAAAATGGAACGAATAAAAATGAGAGAAAAAGTAAAAACAAATTTCGGAAAATTGAATATTTGAGAGGGCGTGGGCTTAATTCAATCGAACTTCTAGAGAGAGCTTGCAGCCTAATTCCGGAGAGTGAACTGAAAGAACACAAAATTATTCATGTATATAACGGAAGAAAAAGGTCTTGAAGTCATTACGAGCAACCCTAAAGTCATGCGCTAAGCGTTTGTGAATGCACTAAGTCTAAGTTTGCCTTTGATAGCAGAATGAAGAAAATTTCTCAAAAAAGTCCCCATTTTATGTTCCACTATGACCCCTCTTGCTTTTCAACTCTCACTTTGTATGTTGGGCCAAACAAGAATTAGGTGGATAAGATTGGAATTTTAACCAAGTTAGGAGTAAAGGAATAGGAAACAAAAACTTTATTTTTTACAAATTCAGATCTTATAAAATGAAAGACTTGGATATATAAAAAAGGAAGTGCCTGAAAAACTTGAAAAAGGACGATTAAAGGTGATGAACATTATTTTGTCTCTTTGGCAGCCATCTCGGCCTCTCTCTTGAGAGCTTCCTCCGCTCTTCTGACAGCTCTCCTATCACGGGCCTCAGTCGTGTATCTGTAGGCGATTTCCCTAGCTTTCTTTGCTTTTCTGCCCTCCTTGCTCAGCCCTCCAGTGCTCATACGTGCCGTCTGCTTGGTTCTGACCATTGTTGTGACTGAAAAGATAATAGTTTAATCAAAAGGAATAAGGAAATCGAAGTATAAGTAGGTATTATTGATTTCAGTTGAACGGGATGGGAGAATTCGAAAAAAAGGGAAAAACCAGACGACTGGGGATAGAATGAATGACTGGTCCACGGAGTCTTCTGCCCCATCCAGAGGGAGGTGGGTGGAGTCAATATTTCCACCTGTTGCTCAGATCTTTATCTTGTATCTGTCATCATAACCGTTGATTCATTGACATGGTGTACATTGTATTGGAGCTGTCTGAATGCGCACAGAGGATTATAGATGGAGAGGCAAAGACTCAACAGGATTCAAACTAGCATTTAGCAAAAATAACACAATTCTTATGTTTAGAGTTTAGATTTTTCAAAGCAAAGGTTTCCCAAAAATGCGCATTTTCTAGTAAGACTGTTTTAGACGTAAGTTTTGTCTTGAAAAGTAAAGGAAAACCTCGAAAAATGAGGTTCCTGGTGGAAGCGAGGGAAATCGCCTACATTTACACGACTGAGACCCCCGATAGGAGAGCTGTCAGAAGAGCGGAGGAAGCTCTTAAGAGAGAGGCCGAGAAGGCTGCCAAGGAGACTAAATAATGCTCATCATCTTTGATTGTTCTGTGTCAAGTTTTACAGGCACTTCCTTCTTTCATATATCCAAGTATTTTATTTTACATGACTTCCTTCATGAATTTGTAAGAAATAAAGCTTTTATCTCCTATTCCGTTACTTCTAACTTGTTCAAAATTCGCATCTCGTACACCTAATTTTTGTTTAGCTCAACACACAAAGTGAGAGTTGAAAAGCTCTTGCTCATGGTGGAACATGAAATCGGGACTTTTTTGAGATTTTAAACGGTTTCGAGATGTCTGGTTTCAAAATGTCGCGGTGACATAATTTCTAGTTTTCTTATTCGATTCAACAACTCTTTAATATTCAATTCTTTATGTTTCGGGGAAAATTCAATTCGGATACCGTTTGACAATACAATGAGTTCGTGATTCAAGGGGGAAGTTCAGGGAAAATTAGGGGGCGGGGCCTTATTGCATCATTTTTTGACAATTCTTGCACATTAGAATAAAGGGATGGGAAGGGCGGACTTGGTCCATAAAATCTATTATCTAAATGTGTGTTTTTTCTTCAATTATTAGTTGTACGGACAGGAGTTATTGGGGAAGAGGGGCGTGGTAACAGGAGAAAAGGGGCGGGGCTTCTTACGCGTTTATTACTTTTGGGGGGGGATACACGCGCAATATAAATCGGTTATAACTGTAATAGAAGGGCACCATAGATGCTAAGGGAATGGGAACAAATGTATGTCTAGACGGTCATTATATCACAGAGAAAATGGAATTTTTAAATGTTTTTTTGCATTTTTTTTGAGGGGAGATTGGAAATTATTAAGAGACGAATTATTATTAAAGGGACAGAGCCTGAGAGAGAGCCAATTATTAATAGGGGGAAGGAGTACTGTAGGAAAGAGAGGCCTGCAGATCTAATTGATGGTACGAAGACCTCCACGAGCACAGTACATGATGACGTTCCAGTTGGACAGGCACACCAAGTCCTCCTTCTCCACAGAGCTGACACGATCGCCCGATGGAGCGATGTTGCACATTCGGAGACAACGATCACCGACGCCGAGCTCCGGGTTCGACATGCCGAGGTGGGAGCAACAGGCGCGGTTATCGCGGTTTTGGTTGGCACAGTAGAGGAGGTTGGAGAGGTACTGAAAGATGGACAATTTTGTATTTTCATTGTGAGAGCAAAGATCCAAAAACTTCAAAAATTCGAGTTTTTCTCAAAAACTCCCAAAATTCGAAGTTTTTCTATACGGTCTTGAGTTCCTAGCTACAAAAATCTAGGTTTCAAATCAGAACAAGAATCTCACCTTCATATCACAATGCTCTTGCTGAATAGCCTGAATGAGTGTCTCCGCGGCAACGTGCTCACGATGCTCATAGGTACACAATCCGTGGCATTCGGATGGAAGTTGTTGACGACAACACGAGAGGAACACGTCGTCGGCCGTTTTACGTGACAAGCATGGCGAGAATGGTGGATTGGACTTCTCGGTTCCACACTCGGATGACAAATCGGCGTCGGTGACCTCGGTGATTGGGTACTCTTGATTCAAAAGTTTGGCGTCACCGGCCAGTGGGGCTCTTCGGATATCCTTGGAGTCGATGAACTGCTCCTTAGCCTCGTGGTCGACTTGTCCGACGACACGGTTACTGCCGGATGTCACTTGTCGCGCTGGCTTCTTTGGTGATTTTTGGGTGGTGGTGGTGGTGATTGGAGTTGGCTCTTCATGATCAATTGTCTCATATTTTTCCAATTTATGGGGGCATTTCTCGGTAACATAATCGATACAACCAGACATACATTTATCTGCAAAAAATATGGAAAATGAATTTGGACTTTTTTTTTCTAGTGTTACCTAAGACACGTTGAGTACAGCACAAAACTTTTGGGATTTGCTCGCAATCGGGCAACTTCGGCTCACTATATACACTGGGAATAGCAATAATTGAGATGATTAGGATAAGAATACCGGCAGCCGATCGCATTCTGGAATATGGAATTAATTAGGAAAATATGGTGGTGACTGGGTTTTTTTTTCAAAACACTCAGCCCCGAAATCTTCAATATGGAAAACTCACTTGATAACTTATTTACTGGAAAAAAGACCTCCCGACGTGTTACTTGACGATGAAAAGCAGCCGGCTGCTGACGAGGACGACGAGCTGTTGTTACCGAAAGCGAATCGGTCCTGGAATGGGGAAAGTGACGGATTAAGAAGTCTCGAAAGGAAAGGGGCGGATATCTTGAGGGGAAAGTGGGGCGTTAAGAAACAATAGGACAATAGGAGAGTCTCTCCCGGGGAGAAGAAGGAAAGGTGATAAACTTGATTGACCGACTTTCACTTTTTTTGAAAGAAGGGATTTGAAGGAAATCGTAAGGATACGGGATTTATTGATCCGAGTTTTCATCAAAAATTAGTGGTGACATTGAACCAGAAATAGACCGGGGAAAAGCTAATGGAAGACCTGAAGAAATCGAACAAATCGGGCTTTACCCTGAGATTTTTTGTAGTCTATGAAAGCTAGATAGTCCTTGGCAACATTTCAACCCACTTGCAAATCTAGAATTCTGAATCTGATCCATAAACTCATCAAAACATATTCTTGATCAGCTGAATATATCAAGGACGACACCTATCGTCGGCGAAGAAAAAGTACAAGTTCGAAAAACATTGGTCGCTAGGCCCAGACCACCCCTCATATCACGAGACGGATGCTTATCACTAGTGCGTCCTTGAACAATGTTCCAGACCACCCAGTGAAGCTTGGTCACTCTGAATCACCCGGACACTCCTATACGTCATTGAAGCTTCGAAACTTCCGGACCCTTCTAGATTCTTTTTCAGTCTCACTTACATTATTTCTGCTGTTTCCGAACATGCCACCACCGCCGGACTTGTCCATGTAGTCGCCGCTGACTCCGCCGACACCTCGCGTGGACCTGTAATCAGTATTCTCGTGTACAAAGAGTCTCATCTTTCTCTCGGCAACACACTCGGAATAAAAAACTTGCTAATCTCATGTGGTCAGTCAGTCAGCCATCCGTCCAACAAGAAAACGAAAAACCTGTCGGGAAGATTTTTCGTCTATTGTCGGGACAAGATGAAGCTTATCTCGGGGCGCCGAGAACGGCGGGAACCCGTTCGTTACGTAACTAATACGTCTGCCAGACATATGAAATTATTGTTATCGGGGAGATATACTAGTTACGTAAGAACTGGCTGCCGCGAGTAAGGCTAAGATCTTTTGGCACGAATAGTTAGATGTGCAGGACAGCTCTGCACAAAATTACCCGTTTTCAGTTTTGAGTATACCATTAGAAAAGTGTTGACAAAACCTTCAAATTGTCAGAAAAAACTTAGACGTGCGCCTCAAATCTAGCAGTAATGGTAAGTTCGCATGCAACCGTGCTGCACAAAAACTTTGAAACACCATAACTCCGCTAAAAATTGTTCTTACATAAATTTAAGTATACGGTTAGAAAGTGTTTTACAAGCGCTTCAAAAATTGATTACTCCGATTTCCTAGCCTGCGTATCCAATTCTTCAAAACTGTAGCCTCGGTAGGAAATATGCTCAAAATTTTCCGTTAGCAATTCGGTATCTAGGATTGGAAAGGTCTCAACAAAGGTGCCAAACTATCTCAATCAAAATATACCTGACCCTAAGAATCTCAAACCCCTACACTCACCAATTTCCGGATCCGCTGCCAATCGAGAATGTGGATGCACCGGTCTGTGGCTGTAAGTCAGAGAGAGCAAGTGCGGCACGTGGTGATGGGCTGTCTGGGAGCATTTTTGTGTAGGTTTGTTAGAATTTAATCTGGAAATAGTCATAATAGAAAACAAGAACTTTCAGAAGAAGGAAAGCAGAAAGGAACGACGCCTACAGGCGGAATAAGATAATATATAGCGGTGGGAGAATAAAAAGGAATGTTGAATGAGGAATGAAAAACAAAAGAAAATCTAGAAAATGGATGCCATCAAGATGGATGATCCAGAGGCCTTAGCACAAGGAAAAGGAACCGGACCTCCCAGCAGAACACACACACACATTGGCAAAACATATCTAAAAGTGGAGAAGAGGATGAATGGTGTCCAGCCACCCAACACTGTCGAGACTGGGTGCTGGTGTATTCTGCCTCATCGGCAAAATATAAGTGTTGTTCGTTTTCTCGGTATAGGCCTTCTCCTCCCGGCCCCGCCCCTTCTCCATGGCATGCTCCGCCCACAAGTCGGGAGAGGAGAAATGAGAGGGGGAAGAAGATGATGGCTAACAACGAGGAACAAGATATTTGTGTGTGGATCATGATGGCATTATATTAGAAATTTATATATATGAACGATAAAAAAACTCAGAAAGTGGGCGGAGTCCGAACACCCCCACCCTTAGCTATATGTGGGTACCTGGTACTGGCCGCCGATTTAAGGAGGTAGGGAGGAGAATCCGTGCCGGGAAGAGCCAAGTGGGCGGAGAGGAAGAGTAAATGGATGATTGCGCAATCCCTCTCCTCCACAACCAATTGCGTCGATGATGATTCTTTCCGAAGATTCTCTATCTATTCTGTTCTCGAAAAGGAGAGGATGGCCAAGAAGAAGACGCGTGATGTATGTGTGTGTATGCGTTGTTTTTATTTTTTCTAGGTCAGTTTTACCAAGGACAATACTGGGCGACCATCATCATCATCATGCAAAGCCCCCCAACCACCTGCCCAACAGAAAAAAACTGTTCGGACTTTGGCAATAATTTCCTATCCAATTCTCAAGAGTGTAAGGGGCGGGAGCGCGAAGGACACGCACACTTTTCGCCTTGACCCGACGGGCAGGGAAAAGAAAAGAAACGACATAAAAACGGGTGGTGGTGGCTAAGCGGAGTGGGAGGAGATAGAGAGAAAAGGGCTTAGAGAGGCTAAAGGGGAGAATTGGAAATGAAAGAAAAACCCGAGAAAGGAAATTAGATAGAGAGGAAGAACGAAGAGGTGGAGCGTGAGGATTGTGGCAAATCTGAACACGGCGTCCTTTTTGAAGATGAGGAAAGGACGACGTGGATAAAGGCAAGACTGGTGATAAAGAAGGCACTTCCGCGATGATGCAGGATTTTTTTTTCGGAGGACTACGGTGGTTCCAATGGTAAAACTAAGGATGCAGTAACCTAACACAACCAGGAAGGTATACTGTACAAATAAGATATCGTCCGATCACTCATGGGTAGAGCATCAGTTCTGACATTGAATATTTTGACTTCCGTGGCACCTACAGTTCGGGAAACTGAGCTTTGGCCTTCGGGCAAGATTTTGAGCAAGCAGTGATGTTTAACTTTAAAAAAACTAATCTGCAATGAACTCAACAGTTTTTTATAGTCATAATGTCTTTCTGGAAATTTCCACAAGTTTCCAGTTGTCCTATGATCATGATTTACCCTTAAGCCCCTAACTAACTGTTGACCGGTCTTGGTATACTGTAGAAAGTCCTGGAGTCTTGAGAGTATCAATAAACAATGCTATCAAACTGGTTTCAGTGTACCTTCAAACTTTCGACTTGGAGATTCGGATGCCAATGCCATTTGAAATCTTGCACCGGGTGTTTCTGGAAAGTTCGAGAAACTTGAAAATATCCGCGGAGCACAATATGACCTTCTGAGATTCTTGCCAGGAGGATTAGGTGCCTTTAGCTAGTAACTCGGATCCTGAAAATCCCAAACTTTAAAATTGAACATAGTTCTCAAAACATGACCACTACTAAAGAGAGTACAGTCATCCTAGGAATCATTCATCTTCTCGGCCACCCATCCCTTAAACGACGACTTCATCGAACAACAACAAGCTAACTGGTCACATGGAGGGAGGCTTTCACAAATGATTTCATAACGGATGACATAATCGCTTCTCCGAAAATACAAAAACAGACTTTCGTCATTCGGATCCCGAAACGATGGCCGAAGCAGTGCTAATGTTCTCTCTCACGCAATCCATCGTATATCATGAAGCCATCATCATGTGATTTAGTATCGTATATCGTTTCTTTTCTTCTTCCGATTACCCAACCGAATCCCGAGCCTTTCTTCTCCTTGTCACTTTCATGCTGACGGAGAAGAAGAAGAAGGAATCTTTGAGTGAAAATGGTGGGAATTCGGGAGGAAACATTCCTTGTATACATGCCTGGGATACCTGAAGAGGCGAAAGAAGATGAGGGGGAAAAAAAAAGGAAAAACGAGAAAAGATTGGATCTCTTCCTTTTTCCAGTGCAAATACCTGATTTCTCCCTATTTATTTTTCTTGAAAAGAAGAAATGACGAAACATCAATCCGATACCATGAAGATTTTGGCAAGATCTCATTTTCTCTCGATGGATGGCAGATGGATGAATCTCGAAATCTTATCTAAGGGATCAAGTTAGCCAGACTAGACTGGTCAGTTTTCTCTTGAGAGATTGATTGAGTAATCTGAACTTCTGTGATCTATGGAGATGTCAGATCCACGTTACCTCAACAAAAACAAAACCATTATCATCCTCACATCTTCTTCTTGTTTTGATTTTCCAGGAATCTTTCCCGGTTGTCCTTGAACTGTATACATGTACATAAATTTGTTTATTGTTTTCACCACTTTCCGTCCGTCCAAAAAAAGATATCCCTTTCTCCCATCGTCTTCGAGGAATTTCGATATTTGGGATACTGGATGATAATATTATTATTCAGGTGGAAACCATGTGAATACGAGGGCACCGAAGTTTGATGCAAGTTTGCTCTAGTAAATCAATTGGGCGCTTGAAACTGCCTAGCATTAGGGCGCGGTTGCTTTTGTTCGGTGCGCGTTTGCAAGTCAGAAAAGAGTCAGAAAAGAGAAGCAATCAAAACCGAAACAATCAAAACACCATTTTTCGAGTTGTCTCAAAAATCTACTAAAGTCGTGTCGATCGAATTTTTCAGTTTTTTTTTCATATACCATAAATTCTCCAATTGAGGTGCATGCAACTCTATTTTTCAAAGGCCCGATGAGAGTGCACCACTATTGGAGGGGCACTTCAATTAGAGGGTGCAACTCTATTTTCGGAAGGACAATTTTCATGCTATACCATTCATAAATTTCTCACTAGTGAAAAATTTGCAAATTCGATGAGTTCATAACTGCGGAAACACGACAAAAACTGAAAAGGAATTTCTGACAAGCATCGGATCCTGCCTTTTTGAGCAGAAATTGCTTACATTCCTAGTCGATTTCGAATTCTGCGCTAAAATTTTCGAAGAAAAATCCAACTTCTTTTTCTTTCCAAAAGTTCAAGCATTCGAAACGGAGAAAGTCGAATAAATTCAAAAAAAAATTGAAAAAAATTAAAGGGCACCACAATTGGGGGCGCACTTCAATTGGAGGGTGCACCTCCATTTTTCCAAGGCACCGGCGGAGTGCACCACAATTGGAGGGGCACTTCAATTGGAGGGGCACCTCAATTAGAGAATTTACGGTAATCACAGTTTTTGAATCACAGTGAAACATCTCTCGAACAATTATAGAAGTTTTGGACTACCTCCGATAATTGGGATAATTTCAGAAGAGCGCGCTTACTACAAATGGACGCCCTGCGAGTCCGTAGCAAGGGTGTATCTCACCTCTAGAAAATTCTGGAACCTTAACATCTCTCTAATCATTGTCTCCAAATCAAACTACAAATGCTTCTTCCTTCACCCATAAATAATTTCTTTTGTTTATTTCCAATTTTTCTTTCTCCGCCACCTCGATCGAATTTTTCGGAAGCAAAAATATATGAAAATGCCTTCCTCCTCCGATGGCAATCGCCGCCAGAAAAGGCGAAAAAAGAAGGCGAAAAAAGGAAAGAATCGAATATCGGAATATCGAATAACAATGGCATCAACAAACGATTTTCCTTTTTTTTCGATCCCTCGGTGTTGTCTTCTCTTTTTCTCTCTCTATCCATCAAATCCAGGCAGAAGAAGCATGTCTCTTCGATTTTAAAAACTTCTGTGTCCCACCCTGATGACGTGATTTTTTTCATGATTCATCCCAGATTTCCTTTCGAAATCCTAAATTTTGCGAAAAAGAAATCCGATTGATTTTGAAAAAGATGGCCTTGGATATATCTGTATAATGAAAGTTAGTGAGTAGAACAGATGAGAGAAAGAAAAGAGAAGAATCCCGAATGAATGTATTGTTTTCCGTACATATATATCCCGAAAAGTATTCCTGATGACGTGGCTCAACCACCCAGAAATCAAGTGAGATCCATCGGAGAATGGAGAGAAATTGGGGAGAAATTGGAGAGAAATCATTGTGAAATCAGGCGTCGGAGAGAAAGGGATATCGGATTTTGTTTTCAGATAGGATGATAGAATATATACAGTTCAAGGTCGGAATGTTACAGGAGAAAGTTAGAAATTCCTGAGAGAAATTCCCAACTGGGAGAACGATTTTGAATCCTGAACGGTCAATGGATCTGAAAATCAAAACTCCAGCAATGACGCTTTCTTGAATATCCGAAATTAAAAAAACTCTCTATAATGGAAACCAGTATGAAAACCACCTACTCGGCCTCGCGATATCACATCACAAAAACGGAACCCGTGAAATCTTGAGCGCACTTGCTCGAGAACTAGGAAATACCGTAAGTTCCTGTCCCGCTTCTCATAATATTCTAGATATTTTCACGTTCAAATTGTTACATCACCACTTCGTCTGCGTTCAAAAACTTCCTTCTCTCACCAATAAAAAACACCTCTTCCAAATATTTTGTCGAAAACAAAAACTGAAATTATCGTTCCAATAGAAAAAAAAACCATTCTCTTCAAATCCCAAAAAGTCCGTCCAGACGGTCTGCCGAAAAGGGAAATATAAGACCACCCTGTGTGGGGTGTCTAGATCTCAATCAGCTGTTCCAGAACGTCTTCAAAAAGATCAGGTTTCGGTGTTTTACGACTCTGAATTTATCATGAAAATTTACGATGGCTTGCTTCTCTGCCTGCCATGTCCACCAGTTGCCACCCATGGTAGTCTCGAGACATGCTAGCCTGTATCTCCCAAGCTAATTTAAAGCGATGGAGGGATGTGTGAGAGAAATGAGATAGTAGTTCCGTAATCTCGTGTGGAAGAAGAAGAAGAGAAACAGCAGGAGAAGAAGAAGAAGATGAATAAAAAGTGAAAAGCTATCATCGTTTTGGATACATCGGGGGGAACGCGCGCGCCGGGAATTGCAGATCGAGATCGGTCTCTCTTTTCTTCTAATGGGCAAAAGGTGTGCTGCTTCTGCTTCTGCTATTGAAGAGAACCCGTTGGCAAATCCGCATCCTTCAATTCCTGGCAAATCGCCAAAAAAAGTGAGGGAGAGGAAGGTGTTTTGTTTTTGGAAGAAAGTGTGATCCGGGGGGGAAACTGTAGAAAGGGGCTGCCACTACCAAGGAGCTCCGTTCTTAGAAATACTTGTTAGAAATACTACCGTGAGACTCAGATAATTGTCAATCTAGGAAAAGATGTCTGAGGATCTTTTGCTTCAGAGAATGGAAGAGTGTTGGAGCAAGTTGATAATTTAAAAAATTAGTCCTTGAAAATATATCTTGCTGGCCTGCACATTTAACTTACCTAGTATTTAACATGTTTCAAAAACCAACGTCTGCCTCAAAGACCTAGTTTAAGTCTCACCACGAAATAAGGGTTACTGTAGCATCTTTTTTATGGCGCAAACACTGATTATTTCGATCAAGAAAAGTCGAAAAGCACTTGCTGGTTTTTTCCGAGTAGTTTCAACCTTATCACTCCGGAATACCTCATTTTTGCACATATGTTCAAAAAATACAGTAAAATTGTCCATCGTGGTGAGACCTTTGAAATAAGAAACGGAGCGTTTGTTGAACGTTCTTGTGTCGCCTCTGCTGAACGCCTTTTTAATGCTCTGAAGGAATCCGGGAGAATTTGTTTTTTTGCTAAGCTATTCTGGGACAAATTCCAAAAAATGCTCACTAATCAGTTGAGAACTGTTTATTCTAAAAGCTTATTTTTTCAGATTACTGTACTGTCTTGACTGAATTTTTGAAGAGCCAAAAAACTGACAGTTTCGCGGCTCACAGTTTTGGGTAGTTATCTAGGACCAGTGTGCTTTTTAATCTATATACCACAGTCGAAAGTCAATATGCCACAGTTTTTGCAGTGTTTATCCAGAAGGTCTTGTGCGACAACTGTGCTCCCCTAGTTCGAAACCTGAAAGCTAGCAGCTTTATACTGTATTTTACACCCATTGGACGAGATTAAGAGATTTCATTTGTCTTATTTCCAAAATATTCTTTGTACCTGACATAACTAGGTTGACATGAGCCAAGATCGTCATTGAGATAGTTACCGAATAGTTTTTCATCCTCTCTTAATCCCATGACCATTCGGGACTCCAAGTGTTTTTCTAGGCCACCTAGTTTTGTTTTCATTTTTTGACGGGTGGTCCTTTTTACCAGGTCAAGGCTTCACCAAATTCTTCTCCTCAGCATAGGTAAATTCGATGATTGCGAGACTAGATATATGTAGACATATTGCGTAATTAGTTGGAGATCCATTACAGATTACATATTTCCCTTTTTTTCTCGTAGTACATTCAGATATTCAGATGACAGGGAGGGAAAACACGTATTCTCCTCTTCACATGTCATATCCATGCCTGGTTTAGAAAAATGAATTTCAACGACATGGATCTGTTGGGCAGCAACGAATGAATGGAAAAAAGATTCACGACAGGATGACCAGTGCTGCCACGTCTTCGTTTTTGTATTGAGAGTGAAAATACAGTTGGTGTGTGTGTGTATTGCGTCTTGCCTTTAAGCTGCAAAAGTCATTTCTTTCTCCTCCAGGAGATCCTGTTTTGAGGATTTTTTGGGATAAATGAAGCTGATGGTGGTTGTATATGAACGGATGAATGGCATGAAGATTATGAGATGCCGTGTGTGTGTCGTTTTGCAACGAAATAGATAATATATGACGATAAGAACGCACGGACGGATGCGAATGGAAGAGGAGAAATCAAGAACGGTGTTCTGGAACGGGCTGGATGTGTTGGTAGGGAAAACGACGGAAGTGAAGTTATTTCAGGGAGCTATTGTTTGTTTTCAAGAACCGAGATAACTGTTGCTGAGGCTACGGTGGTGCTCTAGATTACTGCCGTTACCTTGCTCAACCGTGTCCTGAAACGTGGTGTCATGGAATTCGAAACAGACAAGTTCAATATGCGGTCGTAACGAGAGCCAAAATGACCGATTTTCAGATTTGTAGATTTATATAAGCCTTTAGTTATTCCTAAATTCATTCCTAGTCTTTCCCATTGTTGAACTCATTCGAACCGCCTGATTGCTCTGATTCTGGTAGAAAAGGTTCAACAGACGATAACTGATAGCTTTATGCTTTTTGTGGCGAAACCAGCAAATTTCCAAAATTCGAGCTATGTTTGATAGACCCATTATTCTTTAGAATCGTAGAAAAATGTTTGACTTCGTCGCGAATGCTCAAAGTCAGCCAAAACTTTTAAATGGTACTGTGCTTTTGATGGGTCGGGTTTTTTCAAAAATTTCCAAGACCCATCTGCTTACCTTCTAAATTATAAGCTTAGTGGCTCCTATTTGACAGTTCAGGAGTAGTTTGAACCAGGAATTGCTTGACGATAGTGATTATTGTGCAGCTTGCGCAGTTTCGCTCAAAAAATTTCAGAAAATTGTTTTTTTTTCAGATTTGCCGAGCCGGGACGAGACGAATCTTACCAGTATGGAATATTCAATCTTACTATGACTCAGCCTAGCTTACAGAACAACTCCACATTTTTAGGTGCAAAATTTTTTTTCAAAATTCAAACTTTGTGAGAAAAAGTGAAAACGCCCGGTCGACCTGATAAACTTCTGCAACTTTCTTCCTCCTCCTTCACTTTACTCATTAATCAACACATTTGAATAGTGTCGACCGGAGACAAGAAACCTGATCAATATACAGTATTCCTTCTCTCTCACTTTCACTTTTTCAGTTCACCTGTCAAGAAGAAAAAGAAGAAAAGATTCGAAAAATGTCAATCAAGATTTCACATCAGCTCATTTGTCACCGATACCCGACAAAGCCGCAGACGAATTTGAAACTTTCCTCTCTTTCTCTGTTCGGTGTACTTATAATCGTGGGCCAAAATCTCATGTACAAGGTTGTCAAGAGGAGGTATTTGAATTTATATCTATCTTGACAAGACCTCTCTCGAGAAGGTCAACTAATTTGAACATGAGATTTCCTAAAAGTTAGAAGTAAAAAAAAATTGGCCTTCCTTCTGAGAATGGCCTCGAGAGTTATGTCCTACTTACTAATGGGGAATGGAAGTTTTTTTCCAAAAAAAAACTGTCTTCAAGGTTGGTTTTTCGTTAAAGTTTTTTAGAAGTTTCGAAGTTTGAAGTTTCAAATTTCAAAATGAAAACGGAACAGTAGGAGAGCCACCTTCTCAGAGACAAAGGGACAAAGACCTCCATCGAGGTCGAATGAGTCACAGAGTTGACAGGACAACACAGCGGGAAATGACGTTTTTGGGAAATTGGAAAGCGAATTTTTTGAAGTGGTGGTGAGGTAACAAATTCGAAAAATTGCGCATTTGAAAAATAGAAGGAATTGAGGATCGGTGGGGATCAGGGGTTGCGTCTTCAGTTATTTTGAAGGTGCACACAGATCTACAGTTATTTTCAACGGTGTTTTTAAAACTTTTTGGCAATTTTTCTCTAGAAAAGCTGATTCGTATCTGAACTAAACTCGAATTGGAGAGCAAGCAAGCCTAATTTGTATCCACGTATATACTTGTCTTTAACGAGCGGGTGGAAAGAAGTTCCCGAAAATCCTTGTTTCATATTTCACTTTGAACCCTCTTATCAGTATTCAGGAGCTGTGTGTGGGAACAAACAATGTTCAGGTGGATGAGAAGTGAGTTTTTAAAAACTTGAGATTAAGGAAATGAAACTTTATTTCTCACGAATTAATGAAAGAGATCATGGAAAATGAAAGACTGGGGTATTAAAAAAAAGAAGTGTCTCAACGATCAATATGAATTTTATATGCGCTAGGAGATTGGAAGCTCCATGAAATGCATATTGATCTATAGAGATTTTTTTCGGGACATTTTGAAAAACTTGGCAAATATCAATTTGACACGACGAAAATTATTTAGTTTTCTTGGTGGTCTTCTTGACCTTCTTGGCCTCTTTGGCAGCCTTCTCGGCCTCTCTCTTGAGAGTTTCTTCCGCTCTTCTGACAGCTCTCCTATCACGAGCCTCAGCCGTGTATCTGTTGGCGATTTCCATTGCTTTCTGGGCTTTTTCTTCATCCCTCAACTGACGCTTTCTCATAGCTAACTGACGCTGTCTTTGAACTCTCTCCTGGAAAAAAAATGTATAAAGTTAAGAAACTCTCCATGGGCAAACAACTTCATTGAGGGCTATGGCCGCCATTATATCGACTGTAGACTGACGCTGTATACGCGGAGCTTTTCCTCCAGTGCTCATACGTTGGGTTTGCTTGGTTCTGACCATTGTTGTAACTGAAAAGATAACAGTTGAATCAAAATAAATCCAGGTTAAGTAAATCGAATTATAAGTAGGTATTATTGATTTCAGTTGAAAGGGATGAGAGAAAAGGAAAGAGGGGAAAAACCAGACGACTGAGGAAGAACTAATGACTGGTCTACGATGTGCCCTGTCCCATCCAGAGTAAAATTAGTGGAGTCAATATTTCCACCTGTTGCTCAGATTCTTATCTTGTATATGTCATCACAAACGTTGATTTATTGAAATGGTGTACATTGTATTGGAGTTGTCTGAATGCGCACAGAGGGTTATAGAAAGCGAAGATTCAACGGGATTCAAATGAGACTAGAGCAAAAAAAAATCAAAATTCTTATGTTTAGAATTTAGGTTTTTCAAAGCAAAGGTTCCTGAAAATGCGCGATTTCTAGTACGACTGTTTTAGATGGTTTTTTTTAATGGTTATAAGGGATGATGAACTCAGAAACCTATGTTTTATTCAATTCTGAACACTAATATCTCTAGGGCATGCCTTCAAAAAGAACTGGAATCTCCTAGAAAAATGATGACTTGCATTGTTTTTTGACCACTACTGTACATTTGCATCTTTTTGAGACTCTTGTCAGTATAGAAGATGGTACTTGTCTCTTTAATACCCATTTTGTGTGTTGGGCCAAACAGGGTTCAGGCAGATGGGAAGTGAGTTTTAAAAAAGCGAGAATTAGGAAATGAAAATTTTATTTCTTACAAATTCTTGGAAGAGATCATGGAAAAGAAAGACTTGGGTATACAAAAAAGGAAGTTTATCAACAATCAATGATTTACAGAAATTTTAACTATGAGTAATTAGACACGACCAAAATTATTTAGTCTTCTTGGTAGTCTTCTTGGCCTTCTTCATCTCCTTGGCGGCCTTTTTGGTTTCCTCAGCGGCCTTCTCGGTCTCCTTGGCAGCCTTCTCAGCCTTTCTCTTAAGAGCTTCTTCCTCTTTTTTGGCGGCTCTCATTCGACGGTCCTTCATACGCTTTTGAAAGCCAACTCCTGAAAAAAGTGAAGTTATAAAGTTGAAACGCTGGAAAATAAGACAATCGATATAAAACTTACTCCTTTGCTGATCTTTTGATTTTTCTTTCCTCCAGTGCTCATACGTGCGGTTTGCTTGGTTCTGACCATTATTGTAACTGAAAAGATAATAGTTGAATCGAAATAAATCCAGGTTAAGAAAAAATAATTATAGAAAGGGTTTATTGATTTTATTCAAATAGGATGGGAGAAAACAAAAGTTGAACGGGATGGGAGAAAACAAAAGAGGGGAAAACGAGAAGACTGGGGATAGAATGAATGACTGGTCTACGGAGTGTTCTGGCCCATCCAGAGTGAGATGGGCGGAGTCAATATTTCCACCTGTTGCTCAGATTCTTATCTTGTAGCTGTCATCGTTGATTTATTGAAATGGTGTACAATGTGTTTGAGCTGTGGAAGCGCACAAACGGTTGCATATGGTTATATCTAATGTCGTTTGTGGTAGGAATAGGTCATTCACGGTTGGTTTTTGAAATACTGAATTCAATTTGAGGTTCTTGGGTTATTCAGAATCCGAATCATCTGGAATTACCATAAGATTATTGAGAAACTTACGATCTCGCCACGAATCGCCACTTCATAAGTGGTGGCAGTCACATTTCGTCATGTGTCCCAGCCATTTGTGCCTCTATAATACTTCCCGAGATTCCCCCAGCACTTCTTACTAAAACGTATTCCCAAACATCAGAAAAACCGAAGTTCCACACACCGTCTCTGTTTTCTTTTCACTTTCCGGAAGGATTTCAATCGGAATATTTCAAAAGTGTTTGTTCAGCAAAATTTTGCAAGGACACCATCAAACTTTCCTTTTTCGTTCACACTCCCTCCGATCACGAGGGGATTTAGCCGGATGAATGTGTTTACACGGAATGAAACGAAAAGAGAAACGAACATTTATTATGTAAGAAGCCGCTTTTACTTTATCGTTGTTGCGCAACGATTTTGGGCAAATAAGCTGTATTTGGTGTTCAAACTGAAAGAAAATATACGAGGCATTTTTAGCAAAACAGATGGCTTTAAGAAGAGTGGCAAACTAAAATGATTAAAAATAATTGGTTTTCAAAATTATGGGCCTTACCATATAAGAATGGGATACGCCATAGCTCAGTCAGTTCAAATACGGAATTCGCGCTAATTCGAGATTCAGATTTTTGTGGCGAGACTCAAAAGTTGAAAATCGAAAAGCCTACTCTTGATTATAAGCATCCGAACCGTCTTGACATGCCGACTTCAATAATTGTATTTACTTTGAAACAAACAAGGCTTGCCCGTATCAGACCTCAAATTTTGTCCCTTTGATGCTGCGAAATCTGGCAATAGTGAAGACAAAAAATGATGGAGACAAGAAACATTTCTATCGAGTGGTAGAATTTTAATCAAGGATGTGACTTGACCGTCTTGTTCTTCCCTCGGTCCCAATGAAAACTTTTCATTGCACGGCGTGTAACTTTGGAGTCGTATGAGATATTTGAGGAAATGGTCTTCTAGTTGTCAATATTCGCACAATACAAAATAAACTGAATTCGTGTTCCTGTAATTAATTATACTGTATATATATTCTCAGTTTCTGCAGAATCAATGTTCCGACAAGATTCCAAGTTTGGGTTCTGGTACGGTCTGATTTGATCCGGGGTTGCCTCAACAAAGCAACGGAGTTAGGATAGGTTTTCAAATCTTAGAAATTTTCAGAAGGAGAAGGTTGAGTTACTTGAGATGAAAGTCAAACAAGAAATTAAATTTACCAAGCTACAGGAATTTCTACATTCTGGATTTTTGTAGCAAAGCCAAACTCGTTAGTCCATTTTTATTTAGACACTCCAAATCTCAAAGTTTCAAAAATGATTTTTAAGGCGCAAATGTTCAATAGACCGTCGCACCCTAATCCACCAAAAAGCATTTTAGTTTGATTTCTTCAGTCCTCTCCTCCACCATCGCATTCTACTCATCTGCCACCCACAATCGTTTTCATGAATTGATGAGAAGCTTTTGCCGACTGTCAGGCGGCATGAATAACACTCTGCGGGAAAGTAAGTTCCACCGGTTTGAACATTGATCATGATGACTTCTCTCTGTATTCAATTTGAAATGGAATTAGCATAAATCCTATTGGCAAGAGAAAGAAAAACGCGCAATCATCAGTCTTGGTATTTGATGGTGTCATAAAAAGCCAGTCTTACTACACCAGCACGGAAAAAAAGTGTGTGTGTAGTAGTAGTAGTATCCGGATTTTCTGCTACCCCGACACAGTAGAATGTTACATATTCTATTGGATTTTCTATTGAGCTTCTAGCTAAGGCTCCGCCCACTTCTGAAAACCAGTCCGCAGTAGGAGACCAGGTGTACAAACTATAAAAGTGATGGGAGGTGTTGGCAAGTAAGAGGAAAAGCTTCACTACTCCATTCAGTAATATGTCACTCATCGCTCAAGTTTGCCAGACTGTGAGTTTTTTTTTTGCGTATTTAGCGAATTTAGAACCAAAAACGTGCTATCGAGTTTTATAAAGCTGATCCGCGGTTGTCAATTTTACGACTGAAACTTAGAATTTTCTCCGGCTACTGAAGTGTCCATTTTGAGCAAGTGCACTGGACTCATATTGCGCGGGGATTCAAATTTCAGCGTCACAAAAAGTTAGAAAATCCATCAGAAAACAGAATAAAAATTATAGAAATTTTGAATTACATCCGAAAATCGGAATACTTCCAGCAGAGCGGGCTTACTTAAAATGGACACCCTGCGAGCCCGTGGGTCTTCAAGTTACCGTCACTGCCAAAAATTTTTTTTCAAATTTTTAGGACGTCCTCATAAAATTAGGTTCCAGAAACCCTAATCTTTCCCAATTTCTATATCTCTCATTTCCAGGTCATGGTCATCTGCTTCGTGCTCCTTGCCATTTCTACCAACGAGTCGTTGGCCTGTATTGGAGGAGGAGGTGGTTGCTGCATGACCTCTGGATGCCCTAACCCATGTGCTGGATTCGGAGGAAAATAAGCCTGCATTTTGGTTGAATCTTCTGACAATCTGCTTCAAAACTTTGTGTGCTAATTTCTGAAACTTCTATTTTTTTCGGAAAAAAATTGTGTATCAAAAATGTGAAAATAATTGCCCCGTTTATATGTATATCTATGTCAAAACCGAGAATGAATATTTATTTTATAAATTTAGTTTCAACTCCTGGTTTTTCAGCTTTTTTTGTCTCAAAAAAGGTCCAGCAGGCTGCAGCTTCCGAGAGAAATCTCAAATGTCTGCATTCTGACGTGACGGTGTTTGCGTATTTTAGCGCCAGCGCCAAAATTTTTACTTTTTCAGAATCATGTTTTACCGTTGTTTTATGACCTTTACATTGAAAATCTTTGTTTGCACCTTTAAAAAAATAATTTTTTCTTTCAGGCAATGGCCAACCTAGAAAAGCAGAGAGTGGAATCGAAGTACTTCGATCTGGACGACATTATCGCGAAATCTGAAGCCACCTCATGCACGTTCGAGGTTGGAGAGCTGAATCCAGGTATTTTGTTATCAGAAATCAATAACAAAACCGTTTAGTTTCGCAGATTTCTTCCCAGAAATGCTCGGCATTGTGAAGCCGACTCAGAACTCGGAAGGATACAACGCCGACGTGCCGCTCTGGCTTCTGGAGTCAGTAAGAACTCCATTTTCTGTAAGTTCGAGCCAAAAATGTTGTTTTTAAATCAATTTTCCTTTAGATTCATCTCCCACAATCCTACAGTCTGAGTATGCAAGGAGTACTCAACGCCGACGCTCGCAACATCAATCTCTCCCGACAGCAGCAGCACTTCTACGCGAACGGAATGCATCTATCGCATCTGATGAAAGAGCAGAATCCAGACGGTGCAATGAATTTGTCACGGTGCATGCTGAACACTCTCACTCAACGACTCGGCGGGATCGTGTCGAATGCGGCGCATCAGCGAACGAAGGGCGACAAATTCGATGTACTAGAGACGAAGGTGTTTGAGGAAGGAAAACGATGCAAGGAGGACATCGATCGCTGGTTGAAGCAAGATAAACAAGCGGCGAGCAGAAAGCGGAAGAGAAATTCATAATCTCGCTTTGATTCTTATTTATTTTTGCCTTTCAATCTCCTCATTTTCAGATTCACTTGTAAATATATCATTTAATTCCACGTTTCGAGCTTCTGTATTGATGTTTGTGCTATTCTCATAATTTTGCTCAGTTTTTTTCCGATTAATTTTTAATTAATAAACCTGGTTTTCTTCCGAATCTGATGAAATTCCATCGAAAAATGAAAAATTCAACTCAACAGAAAAAATGCAATGGCGCGCTGTTGGACACTTTTGAATGCGCGGGCGTAGTTAGATGTGCAGGACATACGGCAAAATTGGGAGGAGCCGACGATTCTTCTCGACAATTTTGTTCGATTTTGCGCGATTTTTTGGCAAATTTGTTCGATTTTGTTTGTTTTTTCACTGAAGTGCTGGAAAATAAGTTATCAAAATTTGAAAAGCCTATAAAATTCTCGGAATCACTTAATTTCCACCTTGAAATTCTGTAGAAACTTGATTTCCACTATTTTACACAGAATGTGCTGGAATTTGATGCCATTCATCGGTGTTTAGCGAAAACATCTAGTCTGCCATGTCATTGAAAATTGAAAAAAAACGCTGTCCGATTATCAAATCCATTTTTATCCTTGTTTTCCAATTCATCAAATTTGGGCTTTTCATACTGAAGTCTTCGAAAGAAATCAGTCAACTGCTTTAATTATTGGTTTCCGCCTCTTTTTTTCTTCCTTTCAAAATCCCAATATTAATATTTGTTTTTTCCAGGGTTCCCACATTAAACAATGACCGGAAGCACCGAAACTCGCAACAACGAGAAGGAGGTTAAGGAGGTGAGTAGTTTCATCAAAAAATTACTCTGCGTAACCATATCGGTTTTCGTTGCAGCCACAAGTCGACAACTCTGACGACTCCGACAACGAGGCTCTTGAGCAAGAGCTCACCGAGGAGCAAAGACGTGTCGCCGAGGCCGCCGGACTCGGAGATCACATTGACAAGCAGGCTAAGCAGAGCCGCTCGGAGAAGAAGGCCCGCAAGCTTTTCTCCAAGCTTGGACTCAAGCAAGTCACTGGAGTCTCCCGTGTCTGCATCCGCAAGTCGAAGAACATCCTATTCGTCATCAACAAGCCAGACGTGTTCAAGAGCCCAGGATCTGACACCTACATCATCTTCGGAGAAGCCAAGATCGAGGATCTCACCCAACACGCCCAGATGTCCGCTATTGAGAACATGAAGCCAACTCGTGAGGCTCCACAACTCAAGACCGTCGAAGAGGATGAGAACGAAGATGTTGAGGTAAATATTAGCATGATTCTTTTCTGACTTCTATTGTGATTCTTTCCAGGAGGATTCCGCCGGAATCGAGGAGAAGGACATCGAGCTCGTCATCTCCCAAGCCAACACCACCCGTAACAAGGCCATCAGGGCACTAAAGGACGCTGACAACGACATCGTCAACGCCATCATGAGCCTTACCATGTAGCTTGTTTCCTGATGATCTTGCAGATACTCTTGTTATTCGTTGTATCTCTTGCTTATCCCGTTTTCCGTTCAAAGTAAACTTTTATTGAACTTTACCACCTCTTGCAAAAAATTTATTTTCATCAAACAAGGCAGAGAACACGTATCTGTTGAAACATCAGATTTCTTCATTCTTCTCTTCATCTAGAAACTTCCTCCCCTCGATCGATATGTTGTAATACACAGTGTCTTCTCTCTTGTGCGCCTAGAAAGAGTGTATGATTCACTCTTCACCTTTCTCTCCCCTCCTGCTATCATACTTTTTATCATTTGGTTTATCGCATTCCAGTTTCTTTTCATATACAGCAAACATCATTCGATGTTGGCTGTATGCTTGCGCTTGCAGAGAAAAGAGAAATGCATTTCTCCTATCAAGCGCGCCCCAACAAACACGTTTGAATGCGCGGGCCGAGTGGCGTTAGATGTGCAGGTCATATGACAAAACACATCAACAGCAGCCGAGATAGAGAGAGTGGAGGAGAGAGACGAGAAGTTCCCCAGGAGCTGTTATAGCTTTTTCAGACTTTTTCAAACTTTTTTCCTTGAACTTTCGCATTTTCTGACTAGTTCACCGTGTTCGCCACGTCATGTCGAACCGTTTGACATATGATTCATAGGTTGTTTGACACGTTAACTTGTAACATTTTCTCTCCGTGACGTCACAAGTTGCGAAACTTGCATTTTCCGTTTTCAGCCGGGTCTCATGATCGAATGGCTCGTAATGAACCAACACAACAGCCCAGTAGTTCCGGGAGTAACGGAACTTCATCTTCTACGTCACAATTGAACGGGTCGGCTAAGCCATCAAAAGTTACTGTAAAAGGTATTTCAAAAAACAATTTTTTTCCAAAAATAGAAAATCAAAATCCAATCTAGTCGTCAACGCGACATTTCCCAAGCCATGCGACAGTTACGTCGAGATCACGAGCGACACGTCATCGGCTGCCGCCAAAAAGACGACGGTGAAGAAGAAGTCGTCGGCGCCCGAGTGGAACGAACACCTGAATCTGCATGCAAATGACTCGTCGACGTTGACATTGCGACTGTTACAGAAGAAACTGTTCGAAGACGGGTGTCTAGCGACGGCGAAAATCAAGTTGGCCTCGTTAGCAAAGAATGAGAGTGGAGAATGTGAGTTTTTGAATTTTTTTGATGAAATTTTTGAGAGAAATTTCGAAAAATTGAACTATCAAAAATCTGAAAGTTTTTTGCAAGAATTGAGAAAAAATTCAATGTTTCCATACGATTTTTGAAAAATTCATTCCAGCGAAACTTGAAAATAGTAATAATACATATTATAAAAGAAATTCATTTTTCTGCGTTGAAATCCACGTTTCCGGTCTGACATTCATTTAGTGATCTCGCTTTTGACCTGAAAACCTTGAAAAAGCTCATTTCTCTTATTTTTCTTTAAGTTGGTCTTCAAATTCCAAAAATAGAAACTAACATATTTTGTTCCACTTCACGGTCCTCTTTATTAAATTCTCATTTTTTTGCGAAAACTAACAGATTTTGAATCAAAAATTACAAAAAAAAGTAAAAATTCCAATACACTCATAAATTAGTTATTCCACGTCAATTTTAGTTGCGAAATTTCGCAAAATTAGTTGTTTTCGGTGGTTTCCAAGGTACCGCATCCCGCTGAAATTATCTGAAAACTCCTGTCAAAACTCGATTTTATTCTATAAAACTTTTTGAATTGGCTCCTTTCCCAATCAAATTCCTTCGAATTTCCAGTCAAAAATGACATCAACACAATATCATTGTTGGCCACAAAAGACAATTCAAAATGGGGAACGATCAACGTGATTTTCTCGGGATACGCAGAAAGGAAGCGGAGGAGTGCGGCCGGTGCCCGAACCGAAACCACCACAAGTTCAGAGGCATCGACATCCAATGGCATTGCTGCCACGTCATCAGCAGCGGCAGCTGGAAGGAGACCCGCCACAGCGAAGAGAGATACGTTGGCGGTGCCGGCGGTATGTACGAAAAATAGAGAGTCACTCTCTCTAGAAGAGATGAAGAAAAGAAGGAAGGAAATTGAATTAAAAAGAGAGAAAGAGCTTTTTGCACGAAAGAGTCCCCAAATCGGAATTATCTGGAATTTGTTGAGAATGATCTCTAGTTTTGACTACATTTTCTAAATGTTTGAAGCAGCTGAAAATCATCAAAACTGCTGAAAATTCTAGAAGTTCAATGACCAGCAATTAAAGTTTCCCTGATTTCTTAGAGCCTGGATCGGCCCAAAAACGATGATTTTTGGTCTAATTTTTTTGAATTCTTTTCATATCCAACACTGAGTTTGTGCTTGAAAATTCCAAGTTCACCGCCGATGAAATTTTATTCAAAATTCACTTTTTCAAAAATTCCCAAAAACAGCATTTTCTCATTTTTCAAAGCACCTTTTTTTCCAGTCAATTTGATTTCTGAACACGCTTCTACCTGACTACTACGACCTTATATACACACATAAAAGCACATATATAGGATTGCTTTTTTTCATTCTCAAACAAACATTGTGTAGTCATACTCCTTCTTCTTTCCATCACTCTCCTCCCCAACGTCATTTATTTACCTTTGTTTTATACATATATTATTCATACTATTGTTGTTTCTTCTAGAATGGAGCTGCACCTGCCGGAGCGGTTACTGCCGGTGGAGCCAGCGGCGCGACGACAACCGAAGAGGCACTTCCCGATGGGTGGGAGATGCGATTCGATCAGTACGGAAGGAAGTATTATGTGGATCACACGACGAAAAGTACCACGTGGGAACGCCCGTCGACGCAACCGCTACCGCAAGGATGGGAGATGAGAAGGGATCCGAGGGGAAGAGTGAGTTTTTTTAATACTGGAAATTTGAATCGGAATATTAAAAATTGAGAATAAATCGCAGAAAACAGGAGTTTCGGAGCGAAAAAAGCCATTTATTGAGAGGAAACGATGGGAAAAATACTTCGTTTTTCCACCACAGAAATAAATAAAAAAAAAGTGTGATTTTTGAACCTAGAAACCACAAAAAATCGATTTATTTGGCTCAAAATAGCTGCCGAATCCTTATTGCTAATACTAAAATTCTACTTCAAAAAATAAGATTTTCATTAGAAAAATACTGAACAAATGAACATTTTTGTTCTTGCGATAACAAAAATCGTCGTTTTTTCGAACCATTTGAGATTTCAAAATCTCAAAATTTCGCCGATTCACGGCGTAAGTTCATTAACATTTACTTGATTTTTCCCTGCACCTACAACTTTTTTAAAAAAATCCCCTTACTCTTTCCAGGTGTACTACGTGGATCATAACACGCGAACGACGACGTGGCAACGGCCAACAGCCGACATGCTCGAGGCGCACGAACAATGGCAATCGGGAAGAGATCAGGCGATGATGCAGTGGGAGCAACGGTTCCTCCTCCAACAGAACAACTTCTCCGCCGACGATCCGCTCGGTCCATTACCAGAGGGATGGGAGAAGCGACAGGATCCGAATACGGGCCGAATGTACTTTGTGAATCATGTAAATAGAACGACACAATGGGAGGATCCAAGAACACAGGGGTAAGAGTTTTGGAATGGTTTTTTGTAAAGAAAAATATCAAAATTGATTTTTAAATTTTCTTATTTTTCGAATTTTCAGCGGCTCCGATCAACCGTTACCCGACGGCTGGGAGATGCGATTCACCGAGCAAGGTGTGCCATTCTTCATCGATCACGGATCGAAAACCACCACCTATAACGATCCGAGAACCGGAAAGCCTGTCGGACCACTCGGCGTGGTTGGCGTGCAAATGGCAATGGAGAAGAGTTTCAGATGGAAGATTGCGCAGTTTAGATATCTGTGTTTGTCCAACAGTGTGCCGAACCACGTGAAAATCACCGTCTCCCGTAACAACGTATTCGAAGACTCGTTCCAAGAGATTATGCGTAAAAACGCCGTCGATCTCCGTCGCCGTCTCTACATTCAATTCCGCGGAGAGGAGGGACTCGATTACGGTGGTGTCGCCAGAGAGTGGTTCTTCTTGCTCTCCCATGAAGTTTTGAATCCCATGTACTGCCTATTCATGTATGCCGGTAACAATAACTACAGTCTGCAAATCAATCCGGCCTCCTTTGTCAATCCGGATCATTTGAAGTATTTTGAGTACATTGGACGATTCATTGCCATGGTGAGTAGTGGGTTTTGTCGAAAATCTCTATCCTTAATTTCAGGCTCTCTTCCACGGAAAATTCATCTACAGCGGTTTCACGATGCCATTCTACAAAAAGATGCTCAACAAGAAGATTGTGCTCAAGGATATCGAACAAGTCGACTCGGAAATCTACAATTCTCTTATGTGGATCAAGGATAACAACATTGATGAATGCGATATGGAATTGTACTTTGTTGCCGATTACGAGTTGCTCGGAGAGATGAAGACTTACGAATTGAAGGAAGGAGGCACTGATATCGCTGTTAACGAGGCTAATAAGGTAAAAACTTTTTTGATTTGGTTAAAATTGTTAAAATTGATCTTAGCTTATTTGGAATCCCCCTAAGACGATCTGATTGTAGTATTTTGATATTTCGCATAGAATCTAACCTTATCTTTTCTTCCAGCTGGAATACATCGAACTCCTTGTCGAGTGGCGCTTCAATCGTGGCGTCGAACAACAGACGAAAGCCTTCTTCACCGGCTTCAACTCGGTCTTCCCACTCGAATGGATGCAATATTTCGATGAACGAGAGTTGGAACTCCTTCTGTGCGGAATGCAGGATGTTGATGTGGATGATTGGCAGAGGAATACCGTCTATCGGCACTACGCGCCACAGAGCAAGCAGGTGAGGGAATTACTCAGCTAATTTTCTACTGGTAAAAGCAGTGGAACAAAAAATGTTTTGTTAACATTCCTCTCTAAAAATTCTACTTTTGTGTCGTGTTTCTTTATTTCGATTTTCAGGTCACCTGGTTCTGGCAATGGGTTCGTAGTCTCGATCAAGAGAAACGTGCTCGGCTCCTTCAATTCGTCACTGGAACATGTCGTGTGCCAGTCGGTGGATTCTCCGAACTCATGGGCTCCACGGGTCCACAGCTCTTCTGTATCGAACGAGTCGGAAAGGAGAATTGGCTGCCGCGATCGCACACCTGTTTCAATCGTCTCGACCTTCCGCCATACCGTAGCTATGAGCAGCTGGTGGAGAAATTGAGCATGGCGATTGAGATGACCGAAGGATTCGGAAATGAATAGATTCCTTTTGTGTTGTTAGACAATAAAGAGAATGATAAAAAATGAGAAAAAATCGGTAGAGAATGCGCCAAAATTGGTCCTGAATGACCAAATCGTTAATAGCTAGCATATGGTGTATTTTCACCGGTTTTGTTCTTAAATTTTCACTTCTCTCTGCTTTTTCTCGGCTTTTGTTTTACATCGCTATCCGTTTCGAGCTCTGCCCATTTCTTCATTCCCTTCGCCCCAGTTTTAATCAAATTTCTATCATATGTACTCTCGAAAATAATCAAAAAATAATTTTGGAAAAAAAAATCAAAAAAATACTTTTGTACTTTTCTCGCCACTCTCTCTCTCTCTCTCTGTTGTGATAATTCCACCCCTTTCTCACGAAATCCCGCCCCTTTTTCTTTTCTCGCGCTCTCTCTCTCTCTCTCTCTCTCTCGTGTTGTGATACTGATTTGTCCAGTTGGCTATATTCGTTTTTTGTATGCTCTTTTTGTCTATTTTTGTAAGGAAAATGAGGAAACTCCAGGATTTCGGTCCCAAAATTCCCATTTTCTGCATATTTCCATGTTTTACTTGGGTATTCACTTATGATATGCGTAGTCGGCCGTCTAATTTTGCATGTTCTTTTTGTTGAGATATTTGGGTCAAAATTATTGGAACCTGATGAAAAATTATCGGATTTTCAGAAGCAAAAACTCAAAGAATCCATCAGAAAACTGCAAACCCTTTCCAGAAATTTTCCAATTTTTGATCTAATTTTCTACCGTAACCCATGATTTGGTTCTCTATTCTTTTTTCATCGATTTTCCGATAGTTTGAAGGCCCGAAAATCTCAAAATTTTATGCTTTGTCATGGTAAAATTCTAAACAATTTCTGTGTGTTCCCATCCCAAAAGTGTCCTTCCCACCATTCATTATTAGTTTTTTGTTTCGCTAAAATTACAAATTTTAAAAACATTTTTTGCTCCCAAAATAACTGTTCCCGCCTTAATATGTGTGTTTAGATTCACTTGTGCACAGTAAAAATTTTTTTCTTCGTTCTCCGCCCCCACCGACTAGACATTTCTTTTATTTGAGTATATTTCACTTGTTTTATTCGTTCATATAAATTTTAAAGAAAATTAGAGAAGGTTCTGAAAATCGATAAATATGTTTTTGGAAAAATTCAAAAATCGACTATCGTCGTAAATTTTCCGGCACTTCAATGAATCAACAGTCATAATCACAGA
Source organism: Caenorhabditis brenneri (assembly GCA_000143925.2). Classification (NCBI taxonomy): domain Eukaryota; kingdom Metazoa; phylum Nematoda; class Chromadorea; order Rhabditida; family Rhabditidae; genus Caenorhabditis; species Caenorhabditis brenneri. Next base: position 76,555 of record GL379955.1, read on the forward strand.
TACAAAAAGCAACCTAATCACCAGCACACTTCGAACGTATTTATTCTTTCAAATCTTTTTGTTTTCTCCCTAATGATTAACTCAGATCAGCCTATTCACTTTTTTCTTTACATTGATTTGATTTGAGTCACCTAGTCTACTTTCAGGAGAGCCACCAGAAGAGCGAAAGAAGCTCTCAGAAGAGAGGCCGAGGAATATATTCTTGGTTTTTTTGACCGACCTTTGATTTTTCAGTTTTCCAAAAACCAACCCAATCTGTTCCAAAGACCTTACGATAACCATCATAAAACCTTTGTGCGCATTCAGACAGCTCTAATACAATGTACACCATGTCAAAAAATGAAGGATTATGATGACAGATACAAGATAAAGATCTGAGCAACAGGTGAAAATATTGACCCCCCCCCCGCCCTCCTCGAAAGGAAAGGCAGAACACTCAGTAACCCCAGTCATTCATTTTTTCTCCAGTCTTCTGTTTAACTAAAATCAATAATACCTATTTTTTCTCAACCAGGATTTCATTTGATTCAACTGTTATCTTTTCAGTTACAACAATGGTCAGAACCAAGCAAACCGCACGTATGAGCACTGGAGGAATCCCTAAAGAAGTAAGTTTTATCTCTAATGTCAACGAGTTATCTTCCAGCAGTTTCTTTAATAACTTAAATAGTCGACATGATTATGGCCTTAGCTCTCAATGAAGTTGTTTGCCCGGGAAGAGTTTTAACTGTATAATTGTATTTTTCCAGGAGAGACTTCGCAGACAGCGTCAGTTAGCTTTGAGGAAGCGTCAGATTAGGAATGAAGAAAGAGCCCAGAGAGAAATGGAAACTGCTGCCAGATACACAGCTGAGGCCCGTGATAGGAGAGCCGTTAGAAGAGCGGAAGAAGCTCTCAAGAGAGAAACCGAAGAGGCTGCCCAGAAGAATAAATAGTTTTCGTTGTTTCTGATCGATCTTTGTCAAATCTCCTGAAAAATTCTGTCCAAACCGGGAGAGAAAAATCTCTATCGATCGGTATACATCTCGTAGAGCCTCGAGTCTCTTGACGCATATGAAATCTGTATCGATTGTTATGAAATCTCTTTTTGTTAAAATACCCAAGTCTATAATTCTCCAAACACTTCGAAGACTTCGTAAAATAAAGTTTTTATTTCCTATCCTTATACTTTGAACTTGTTTAAAATTCACATCAGATCCGTCTCGTCTGGACAAACACAAAGAGCGAGAGTGGAAACGTCGCGAAGTGTCCCCGAATATAGATATTTTTCAAAAGCAACGTTTTCCCGCGGAAAATGAATTCGCTGCGTAGCGACTCAGCCGTACGTTTTAGGGGGCCCCCTAAGGCCCGCCTGTTTTTTTTCACTTGTTTAAAAGTTTATCGACTGTTCTCTGTCGATTTCGACGGATTTTTTTGGCCATGTTTATCATTTTTCTTTCTTATCACAAAATTAGGTATTTTTTGTTGAATTGTTGATTAACTATAGGGTTTATGCCTTTAATTTGGCCGGAATCAGGGGGTCGTAGTACAGATTTTCGCGGACTTTGCGAGCCCGCCTGGAAAAGACAATCATCATCTTCTGACTACTGACAAAAGAGTTATTTTTTTCTATCTAAGCAGTTTTGAAATTTCAAGTGTTAATCAACATTCTAAAAACTAACAGTGAATGACATGTCTACCGCCAAAGACCTCAGGTAACCATCTATAACACCCTATGTACATTCACAGCTCCAATACAATAATGACGGATACAAGATAAGAATCTGAGCAACAAGTTTAAATGTTGACTCCGCTCCCCTCAACCGGGATGGGGCAGAATACTCCCTAGACAAGGCATTCATTCTTTCCCTAGTCTTCTCGTTTTCTCTCATCCAGTAACCAGGCTTTGATTTGATTAAATTTTCTGGTTTCAGTTACAACAATGGCCAAATGTAAGCAAACCGCGCGTATGAGCACTGGAGGACGCCCCACTGCAGAGGTAAGTCTAACTATCTGAAAAGTGTCAAACCCTCGATTCAGTTTTCACACAGAGAGAGTTTTAAATTATATAATTTCACTTTTTTTCAGCAAGAGCGTCAGTGGAAGAAGAACAGAGAAGCCCGGAAGGCGGAGCAAATCGCCGCCAGATACACGGCTGAGGCTCGTGAAAGAAGAGCAGTCAAAAGAGCAGAAGAAGCTCTCAAGAGAGAGGCCGAGAAGGCTGCCAAGGAGACCAATGAGGCCAAGAAGACTACCAATGACGCTAAATAATTTAAGTAGTGTCTAATTGTTCTCCGACTTCCCTTTTTTATACACCAAAATCATTGACTTTCCACCAACTCTCAAGAACTTGCTGGAAATGAAGTTTTGATTTGTTTTACCTTTTTATTTTCTAAAAATTTGACTTTCCAATGATGCCAAGATCTAAAGCTGGGATGATGACTACAAAACCTGTGAGTATAACAGTGGGCTACAAAAAAGTCCTGAATGTAACTGGCAAGAAATTATAAATCTGAGTAGAATCATAGAGAAACGAATAGAACTGGTTCTGGAGCTAAATGAAATGAAATCTGGTTCTCCTTGTTCATCCCAACCCAAACAGTGAGAATATTTAAAATACTCACTGCCTCCTGAATTTTTCTGGGGATTTTTTTATCCGGCGGTTAAAGGTAGTTGGTTTATTCCACCTAACTTTTCAGCGCCATATCCGCTCAAGTCTAGTTTAAAACGCACTTTGTTCAATAGATAAGCGTCATCTGCCAGGAAGATCCGAGTAGTTTCCAGTTCACTCAAGGTTTATACTTTCGTAATTAACGATAAATTTTTTTGTTCATGTTCCATTGAATTTCATATTAAAATTTTAAAGCCAATCGTGAATGACCTGATCTACCCCAGAAGAACTTAGATTTAACCATCTACATCCCTTCGCGTACAATAAATCAACGGTTATGATGACAGATACAAGATAAGAATCTGAGGAGCAGATGGAAAAATTGACTCCACTCATCTTTCTCTGGATCGAGTAGACCGCACTCCGTAGACCAGTGATTCATTCTATCTCCAGTTTTCTTATTTCCCCCTCTTTTGTTTTCTCCCATCCCGTTCAACTGAAATCAATAATACCTTCTTATAATTCTATTTTTTTAACCAGGATTTCTTAGTAGTTTCTAGGTTCATCAACCCTTTTGTGATTCACCATTTTTCAAAAGAAACCGTCTAAAACAGTTATTTTTTACTATAAACTGGGCATTTTCGGAAACCTTTTCTTTGAATAATCTAAACTCTAAATATAAGATATTTGTTTTTTGGGGCTCAAACCTAGTTTGAATACTGTTGAATCTTCGCTATCTATAACCCTCTGTTCGCATTCAGACAGCTCCAATACAATGTACACCATGTCAATGAATCAACGGTTATGATGACAGATACAAGATAAGAATCTGAGGAGCAGGTGGAAATATTGACTCCGCTAATCTTACTCTGGGTGGGGTACACCCACTCCGTAGACCAGTCATTCGTTCTTCCCCAGTCTTCTTGTTTTCCACTCTTTCGTTTTTTCCCATCCCGTTCAACTGAAATCAATAATACCTACTTCTAATTTGATTTTTTCAACCTGAATTTCTTTTGATTCTACTTTCATTTTTTTCAGTTACAACAATGGTCATAACCAAGCAAACCCAACGTATGAGCACTGGAGGAAAGGCTCCGCGTATACAGCGTCAGTCGACAGACAGAAGCTGGCAAACCGCACGTATGAGCACTGGAGGGAAGTTTGGGTATATAGAGCGTCAGCTGGCTTTGCAATTACGTCAAGAAAGGAAGGAAGAAAAAGCTCGAGAGGTTGAGGAAATCGCTGCCAGATACACGGCTGAGGCTCGTGACTGTAGAGCCGTTAGAAGAGCGGAAGAAGCTGAAAAGAGAGAGGCTAAGAAGGCTGCCAAGGAGGGTAAGAAGGGTAAGAAGGTTACCAAGAAGAATAAATAATTCTTGCCATGTCTAACTGTTTCCTGCTGAGTTTTTCTCTTTCGGTTGGTACACATTTCGAAGTTTTTTGAGTCTCCTGACGCATACGAAATTCATTATTGATCGCAGAGAAACTACCTTTTTTTGTATACCCAAGTGTTTCATTTTCCATGATCTCTCCTAAGAATTTGTAAGAAATAAACCTTTTCGTTTCCTTATTTTCACTTTTTCGACTGCATGCAGTCTTGCAGCTAGCCGATGATTAACATTATCGACACAAAGGGGGCCAGGTATTTATCTTAACCTCTTGCACACCTTCTTTGTTCTGCAGTCAAAATCTGTAAAAGCAGGGGGTTAAGACAGTTTGAATGAGACTAAACGTGATCAGCTTCTAAAAAATATACTTGAGAAAATACCACGATTCTGTTAGTTTCTCTCCAAAATTCCATAAATTTCTGATTTTAATGATCATTTCTCCCAATTTTTTTTCATTCATAAAACCGAAAATCAACTGATAACACGCACGTTTTTACTGAACTTTTAATGACTTTTTGAACATAAAAATGTTTAGTGGTTTTTAGGTGTTGCAATTATCAATTTGGTCAATAAATTCCAAGGTACAGACACATTCAAAATCAGACGAAAAGTAATTTATTCATTGAGACAAAAAACAACCCGATAATCTTCTAAAAATATACAAATCCTCGAATTTTAGGCGGTCATATACTTCGAACAATCGACACTGTTCTTAGTGGTTCTGAAGAATGGACACGAGGTATCCGGGCAGTTCAATGGAATGGTTGGATCCGACAAATTGACGATAGTGTTCTTGGAACCGACTGGTTGGACAATGTTATTCCACAAGTGTTTGGCCACATTAGCATGTCCCAGTTTGGAGAAGTGGAAGCAATCTGGAGCAAACCAGTCCAAATTAACCTCTCCGTCAGGTTTCAATGGTGGAGTGACGATTCCATTGAAGAATGGTTGGACCACAAATGTGAAATCGTCAGTTGTGTCAAAGATTCCAGAAGCTTGGATCTCCAACTGAGCGTCCATGTAACGGTGACAGGCGGCTGATACCAAGTCGTTGGTGAAGGCCTTGTTCTTCTCGCAAGGGCACTCAAAAGTGTGGAGTCCGTCACAGAAGTACTTGTCGTGATCTATCTCGCGGAGCATACGCATGTCGAACATACCGGTCATCGAGACGATGGTTCTGGAAGAATTTAGTTCAATTTTTGAAGGTAGGTGTTCTGGGAAAAGAAATTTTTACATTCAGGGTCTAGTTTCCATGGTTATCTACCGAGATATATCATGTTTTCGCGGCAAGATCCACTAACCTTGGCAAGTTATCCTTCAAAATCTGAATGGCGGTGATCACATTCTGCTTCCATTGTGCCTTTGAGTGAGAGCCCTGAAAGCTGTAATTCAGTTTGAAACATCATAGCTACAGTAACCCACATTCTCCCCATCGTTACAATAGGCGCACATATCATTGGCCCCGATGAACACATTGATCAACTTCCAGTCGTTTTTGTAGTCGATCTGAAAAAAGAAATTGGAGAGCTACAGTAATCTAATCTAATAAGTCTACCTCCTTATGACTCTGAATAATTTGGACGAGAGCTCTGGCCTGAGTGATAATATCGACTGCCTCGGCTCCTGGGACGGCTTGGTTTAATTTGGAGACCTCCCAAACATTGGCACTTCCGATTCCGGTAGAGTATCCCATAAGGTTTGGACTAAACTTCTTGAGGACATCTGGAATGACAGATTTTTCGACCCGTTTTCTGGTCTTAATTTCCAGTTTTACAACTCTAAAATCAGTCCCTCCTCCGGGTGAGCCTTCTCTCACTTCCCAAAAACTCACTAGCAACAGTGACATGCTCATCCAACGTGTGATCTCCTCCACACTGGAATGCCAATCCTCTGTACTGTAGAATTACAGCCAATGGGTCTCCTTTTGGTGCTCCGGCTCCATTGGCGGCAGTCAAAGAGTCACCGAGAGCTCCCAACACTTTTATGTCGGCATAACGGACCGAGTGAGCATTGGTTGGCACTTTTTTGCTCCTGGAAAACGATCTTGTGCGTCTTTGAATCGGGGGATGAGTCACAAACTCACTTCTGATAAAGCGACGCATCACACTGCCATCCAGGATATCCCAAATCGGGAAGTGCCGCCCACGCGACACCTACGGTAACCGCCAAAAAAACTAGCGAGATTCGGGAGGTCACCATCTTATTTTCAGATCGAAGAACCGACTGAAACTCGGCGTTTTCGATGTCTTATCAGGCGATAGAGACCACGTGTTTGTGTCAAGGAAAAGTGGGCGGAGCTTGTGAGGGGAGAGAATCACGGAAGAGCAAACTCCGGGAATTTTTATGACCTCGTTATGTTTTTTATGGGACAAAACTGTAGTTTTAGCAGGGAGGAGAAGAAGAAGTCATGAAAAATTGAATGGGAAATCATAGGTTAACTCTAGCCAATGGAGACTATGGAGACTCTAGCCACTACAGTATATCGGTCAATTTTTATACGATTCCCATAAAAATTAATTCGTTGAAATCAGGAGGCCAAGCCGGGGCAAAAAGTATAAGTATGATTATTTTCAATGAAAAATTTGAATTATGGGTCCCGCCACGATAATGTAAACAATGCTGTATCTCGTGCAGTTTTTCTCTGATTTCCGTTGAAGCTTGATTTTTGGCATCAGGAAGTCAAGGCGGATTGGAAAAGTATAATCATGACTGGGTTCGATGAAAATTTTGAATTTTGGGTCTCACAACAAAAATAAAACTCAAAGGCACATGAACTTCAAAAAGTATGTAGAGTTTTCAAGGTTCAATGTCACTAGCAATACAGAAAAAAATTTGTTGAAATTCTTCATTTATCAGCAAAAAAAAATCAAAATCATCACAAATAGCAACAAAAAAATCAAACGAGAACCCGTCAAAAACTTTTCCCCTCCAATCTAATCCATTTCTCAAACACTTTCATTCTCATATAACTTATTCACTTTTCGACAAACATCGATATCTGTGAAATGGAGACGGGTGTTCAACGCGGCCATCGGACTCATGAAACCGTTCTTCTCCACGAAATCGTACACTTCTGACTTGTATTTTGTGTCGAATTGTTCCATGTCTCTGAAAATTTTTAAGCGGGTTTTTAGAGTTTTGAAATTTAAAAACCTAGTAACGTGAATTTAGTAGATCAAAATATTCCCTATCGATTGATTTATGTTTTTAATTTTAGTTGAGACTAAAAATTCAAAATTTATGGGCCTAAAAATGTTTTCCAGGTTTTCAGCCAAATTTTCTGAAACATCCGTATATGAAACCTAGATCAATCGATAAGAAATTTCTTTTTTTTTTTACAATTTCCAGTCTTTAATTTCTAAACAAAACTCACCTCGCCAAAACCATTGTCGGGTATTTCAAAGGGGTACTCAGAATCATGTACTGGTACTCGCCCTCAGTGTTCAATCCACCGATTCGAACGGGGAAGACTGAAAATTAGGTATAATATGGATCAAAAATTCAGGTTCAGTGCGAAAAGGTATAATTAATGCTGGGTTTACTTATTTCTGAAATGTTTAAATTTTGTGAGTCTCGACACGAAATATGTTTTTCAGTTCTTAGATCTCGACAAGATTTTTAATAAACAGTTCTTAATTTTACTTTAAAAAAATTATTTTGGCCCTCCAAAACCCGTTGATTCAAAAAATCCAAACTTCACTTACACGGACACTGATCCTTCTCATGACCAGTAGTAATGAGCACTGCTCCTGGCTCCGGTCCAACCATACTACCGTAACCTTCATTTGTAATGACATCATTATTCATCAGTGCATACTGCTTCGAAGTGAATGTGGCAGTGTAAGCGGTCTGTAGCACCATGTCAACTGGAAAACAAATTCTTGATTGCTTAAAATTACAAAAGAAAACTCACAATAGAAAATTGAGCAGTCCTCCTTGTGTACTTCCTTCGAGTCCACAACCGTATACCACTTCCCCATAAATTTTTCAATTTGCATATCAGCCATTCCGAAGAATAACGAATTGTACTGTTTGGTGGCTACCTCGTCCATTTGGAACGATTGGAGGAGCTGAAAACTTGATTTCTTTTTTTTTAAAGCGGCAGCACCCAGAACCCAGTCATGTTTATACTCATCACAACAGTCTTAAAAACCTAATTCCAAAAACGTAAAAAACTAAAGTGTGGGAATTCTCCTTACCGTAGCTAACTGGTCCATATTGAAATCTCGTTTATTAGTTGGCCGACAAGAAGCTGCATAATTCTCAAATAACCTCATAATTGGGACATTTCTTCCAGGTACAGGAATCGAAGAATGAGAGAACGGGCGGACGGTGTAACCAACTGGAACAACAGAAAGTTAGAAAAGGGTGAGTGAAAAATATGGAACATCTCACTAGAGAGCCGTCAGATTTGACAGAGGAGTTTTCATTATCACAGAATAGTGGGCTCGAAGCTAATTTCTATACGAGAAACTAGTGTTAATACTGAATTATGGAGCCTGTTAATCCAGAAGTTTTCGTTCTTGCTCTTGCCTAATTTTGATAAAAAGTCATAGTCAGTTAGGACCAAAGCTATTGGAATGTTGGGCTCTTATCCAAAAGCCGGGTATTTTTTTTCTTTTTCGAGGCTCATGGAAACATCAGGCACTCTAAAACAGTATGTGGGACTCAAAATACTACCCTGGACTCAGAAAAACTTTTCCGGGATTCATCCCAATCCATTTTGGGCTTTGAGAAGCTTCTTTTCGTTTTTCCTAAGCCTCACTAATTCAAAATTCGAAAGCTATGAGATTCTTTACCTCTTACAATCAAGTTATAGAGTTCTCAAAACCACTCTCTTCCTAGCTCTACCAACAAAAAATATTTACTTACTCGCTTGTACATTTGTAAAAATGAAAAAGAAACCGTAAATAAGCAGTAAAACCATTTCAAATTCAACTACTAGGAAGCCGTTTTAATCGAATTGACCGTATCAAGTGATCCGAAACACCATCGAAATCGGAAAAATAGAGTGTTGTATATGAGGAGACGAAAAGATTTCAAGTGACCTAGTGACATTACATTTCGAATGAATGGATGAAAAGAGATAGCGGGAGGAGACAAAAACGGAAAAGGGCATTTGGGAGGAAAGTTGGAAGAGATTTGAAAGTAAGGAAATAGATTATTGAAGTCTGAATTAGAAAAAAAATGTTCTCCAGAACCTAACACAAGGGAGAAACGAGAAGTTTTAAGACGGGAGTTTTAAAAATCTTGATGGTCGAGAAATTTGAGATTTCAGTTAGTATAGGGTAGTGCTGGTCATAAATTTGAAGCTGTTTCTGTGCGAGAGAAAATGTCGTTAGTTAGGTCTGAATTGAAATCAAAAATTTTCATGTCTATCATTTTTAACTAAAATCTACTTATTCTCTCCTTTTGAACCTACACAAATTAATCTAAAAAAAGCTCCTAGCAGTTTAACGGTTATAGTATATAACATGTTCTGATCTATCCAGCAGTGCAGATCACTATGAGAGGCTACTATGTCTGTCCCTATCCGCATTATCATAACATCCTCTCAAGTTTCAAAAATAGCTGACCGTTTCTACAAGTTTTGTGGATTTTAAAAACTGTGTTAAAATGGAAAATTATAAGAACTAGAAACTAAACGGAGAAATTCAGAAATTTTGAAACTTTGAGCATAAAACATAAAAAATCATAGCTACTAAGGTGAACCCAGAAACTTGAAAGAAAACTTTGATTTCAGATAAGAAATGCCAAAGCGCCGAAGACGCAAGACACACATCTGAGCTTCGGGATCACCAGACTTCAGTGGAGATCATGAAAAAGGAGACTTCAGGTTAGTTTTCCACAGTTTGGAAGTTTCCTATGTTCTATCCTTTTTGAGGCAAGCCCGTTTCATTTTGAAAAATGACCAAATTTCCAGTGGTACCTCTTGCATTTCCTTCCCAATAAATCTTCATTCATCATCTCCCCTTTCATTTCTCATCTATCTTTGCAAGAGAGTGTTTTGTGT
>GL379955.1:108786-147750 GCA_000143925.2 Caenorhabditis brenneri
GGGCGTCAAGAAATTCACAAGGCAGCAAAGGAAAAACTGAGTCGATGCATCGCAGCCTCCCTTTTTGCTGGACCGAATCCAATCGTGAGTTTTTCTAGCATATTCTTTTCAAAAATTCCTTGCTATTCAGACCATATCATGGCACTCGGGGAACAACAAGCAAGCCAACACTGTTTCACTTCGATGGTTACTTGAGAAATCGCAAAATCAGATCTAATCGAAGGCGACTACGCGGGATGGAACAAAAAAAATCTGTGAAATAAACATGAAAAACTTGCGGTTAGTTACTAATTAGAGTTGAAAAGCGTTGAATTTCACAATTATAAATTCAAAAAGGTACTCTCCGTCGAAGTTTCAGGCAAAGCGCATCGGAGTTCGGGGCTTTTCGAGTGTCGGCAAGATTATTCCACATATGGGATTGCTAAATCCCAATGTTTTCTTGCCCATAAGTTTAAAAGAAGTTTTCAATCGCAGAAACGGATGTTTCACAGAAATAACAGATCGAAACCTTCTCAACATGATACATGAGTTGTTACAGGACAGAAATGTGCATACAAAGCAGTACTACGCCTTTAAGAAACTTTCGAAACAAGAGAAGTTTAGCAATAGTTTAGCAAAAAACTCTGAGCGGACCGTTATTTTATTTTTTGGAGTGTTGCCGGGCCGTTGTTTTATTTCCGACGGTTCAGCGAACCGTTTTTTTTTATTTTTGGGCTTCAGCGGACAGTTGAAATCGATAAGAGCCAATTTTATTTAGTACAATAGCACTCGTTTTTATGTGTGTCTTGAGCTCCGTTTTTTCCTAAAAGACTCTCACATAGTATTGTGTGCTCAGAGCTGCATATCTCGGTTGTCAAGGTTACAATACTGGCTATAATTCTACTTTCAAACCGGAGTTTTAGTTGACTGACTTTGTGAAAATGACTGACTTTGTGAATAAGCCACGGGAGTACTCGGTATGATTTTTCAGGTTTTTAGACATGTTTGCAACACTACAACAGTCATATTTGCTTGCTCATTGTAGTTCTTCTGAATAAAATTGGCATTAAATCATAATTCTCGGATTTCTAACAACGCCATTTTTGAACCGCTATGAAATCTTCATTCAAATTCATAACTTGTTTCCGTACATGTCCCCTTAATGAACAATTTGATTCTAACAATAAAACCTACCTGTCGAGAAGAAGTGTAACTTATTTACAAGATAACAATCAACACGTTCTTGTAATAAACTTTCTCCATCAAGATACACATTATCCGCACATATCTCTGAAAACTTTCTCCTTTCACTTTCATTTTACTCTCTCCCTAAGATTTTCCAGTTTTCCCTCTATCTTCTCTGACCTTTGCAACATTAGGCTTTTCGGTTTTATCTTGAAAAATGAAGAAAAAACTTCCGCTTAATTGCGTCAATTTAATTATTACAACAGAGATGTATTGGAATAGTTGAACCTGAACATGGATAAAATTGACAATTGGGAGAAAATTATGAACTGAGATATAATGAAAGTACAGTATGTCGCCCAACTTGCATGAAGGTTCCGACTCGAACCTTCTCTAACCGTTAATCGTAGCGAAATGAGTCCATGCGCCTTTTCAATACGTTTGGCTAAGTACTGTACCTCCATAGCACGCTTACCGTAAATCCTGCAATAGAGGCCCACCCAGTACTGTATGATCAGATCGGCATATCTCGGTTGTCTTCAAAATTATCAAAATGAGGCCAACTGAAAAAATAATTATCAAAGCATTTTAAACATTTTATTAGTTGAAAACTTTTTGATAACTCTGAAGACAATCAAGATATGCGATTTCTAACATACACTACTGGGTGGGCTTCTATTACAGGATTTACGGTATATAAATTGTCCGAAATGCAGTGCTCTGTGATCTCCGTGTTGAGATCCAAAAGTTCTGATTTTCAGGAACTAACACGTATTATTAAAGATCTACCGTTCGGAAACTTTCATTCACCATTGATGTAAAACCCACGTTCCATGAAATTCACAGCTAAACCCAATAAGGTACAGTAAGCTCATAGTCTGATGGAATTTTTGGATTTTTTGTGGGGAGACATTTATTAATTTATTCTTTAAGCCCAATCGTAATTAAACATTTTTGGCCGTCTTGACCTTTCGGTTCTAAAACTCAAAGCTTCAGCAAGACACGATTCTCGGTCTAGCCCAGCCCGTGGCCCGAATTCAAGCATTTCGTCATTGATTTTCACCATGAAAATTCTTGAAAATCGTGTAAATTTCAAATTTTGCTGTAAATTTTTCGAGGCTATTTTGGCTCGGCCCGTCACAAGTACAGTAGATGGTCTCGTCTCGAAAATAGAAAAAATATTCGGATTTCAAAAATCAGAAAAAGAATCATTTGTTGACATTTGTTTGTACATTTTGAACTTTTTAACTGAAAATCCTTCAGATTCAACGCTTCAAAAAATTGAAAACAAAGAATACTTCTTCAATGTTCAACATAAGCCTGAAGCATAAAATTTATGTTTTTTTAATTTTTCGAATTTCTCCGGGCCGTCAGAAGTATAGTCTACTGTTATGTATGGGAGAGCCGGACCGGAACACGAGTTGTAATCAAACTTCTTTATTGCCAAGACCAAGAGAGAAAGTAGAGAGAGATTTCAAGTTAAAACGGAACTGAATTTACTAGCGTAAATTCAGAGTTACATTGACCTTAGATCTTATCAGAAAAGGTCAGAAGGTTAATGTGTAAACAAAGGCTGAGGTTTACACGTAATTATACAAACAAGGATTTGTAACATCTACAATGAAATTTTTTGAACTTCGCGTCAAGACCTCTTTCCAATGCATTTCAGAAACATTTTGTTCTGAATATCTCCCTTCAGTTCCCCACAAAATAATATCCTTCCGCACTTTAGTGTCTCGAAATAAGAATGAAATGCTTGTCATCTCCCCTCACCATTTATATTGTTTTCTTCCCGTCATGAAACACACTTTTTGCCGCCATCTTATGTTTTCCGTCGTCCGAAAGAAATGTTATTTTTATTATTTTTATTTTACAAGTGTGCTTCCCCCTTCTCATTCCGTCGGTCAAAAACCCGTTTAGCTGCCATCTGAATATCCGATGCCGGTCATCGATAAAGAGTGCCCAAGACACCCTTTGTGGGATTTTCTCAGAGGACGAAGGATTGAATAATAAGGAAAAGAACGCTGCGCAAGAAGTCTAAGATTGAAAGTGTCTGAATTCGAATGAAGCCCTTCCTATGAGGTCATCGAATGATCTGGTTCTAAATCTCCTTATCCATCGAAATGATCAACGTTCGAAAAACCTCCGTATTTACCTGTTTCTTCAGGTGTTGTCTGTTGTAATGTGTAGATTTTTCATCGGTTTTTAAACCAAAGCTGATATGAATCGGGCGGAAATTAACAAACAGCAAAAAATCTACGATATCCAGAGTAACGTGATTTCAGTACATCTATTAAGTGTGCAACTAATTTTTTGGGGTGTAGACTGTGGCCAAAATCTGTACTTTTGTCAAGCATTGCTGAAGTTATACAGATAGAATGTCATGACCTGTAATAAAGGTTTACCTAGATTGTTTTCAGAGTTATCAAAAAAGAATTTACTCAAGACTTGTTCAGATTGCAGTGACTAAAATTCTTTCAGTTGATCTTTTTTTTCTAGTTTCAAAGACAAGTGATATATGCTTTTCTGAACATACAGTACTGGAAAAGGCTCTATCACAGTATTTGCGATATACATATAGCATACTTGTAAAATTGCGAACTGGCCCGCTTTTCACCGGATAATGGATTTTTCAAATTGTTTTTGACTGAAAATAGTTTTTTCACTACAATTTTCAGCGATAATTAAGAAAATATTTTGGAAGGTTTTCAGAGAATTATATGTAAGCAAGATACTGTGGAAATTCCAAGAAACCATGTTTTTTCGGCCTCCTACTCTTAACACCGAAAAAAAGTCTGTTGCTGAAACTCGCGTCAAGCAGGCTGGGCCGGGCCGAGCCGGGCAGAGTCGAGATTATTGGAATTTCGGCCCGGCCCGGCACGTTGCAAGTATGAAGAAAAGGTATGTAAAATCGAAATCTCGGTGTTAAAATTTTGATTTTTTTTTCTGATTTTTGGCTGATAGGGAACAAAATCTATCAACATTCAGCATCGATTCTACCAATGCTGATTGTTAACAGTAGAGAATTCGAGAATTCGCTGAAAAAAATTTCAGAAAAATGTTTTGGTAATTTTTCAGCACCAACATTATTATTCTGCTATCTAAAAACTAATTCTAGATGACCACCAAAACACTTTCCTTCCCCAATCCCTTCTTCCTGCCAATAGAAGCTTTTCAAAAAAAATCTAACCTTGACTGTATATATGTCTTCTGCCATCGAAGCGAGTGACCATCGGCGATAAATCTAATAAATCTGTGTCTTCTCCGTTTTTCACACTGTTCATTTCATTTCATTCGACATGCTATACCATCAAAAAATTATGTAATCTCATTTACAAATCGTCCTTCAAGAAGCCTAGCTCCCCCGCTGTTTTTACAGCTACGCCAATCCTTTCAGGTATCTTTCTCTGACCATTACGTAGAGACAATTATACTACTTTCCCCTCTATATATAGTGGAAAGTTTTATAGTAGAGAGAGAAAGTGAAAATATTAAAGGGAGGTAGGAATATCAAAAAAGTTTAAAGGCACATAGATAGTTACACTATATCTGATTACACTTATCTTCTATTATCTGATTTTTCTCTGCGCAATGATTTTTTCGTATTCGCGGCGTTGCGTAATCGTCCCCAAGCTATATCAGGTAGGAGGAACAAACATTCCGATGGAGAGAAACAAAAGAAAATGGAACGGGAAATGTTAAGGAAGAAACATTTGATGGCAAGGAAAAGAAGAATGCAAATGTACTTTTATATGTATCTTTGATGGATACATTTAGGCAGAATGAGGAATAACAACACAAAAACGACTCTCTATGATTGATAATAAAAATATGTAATAATGCAATCTTATTGTACCCAGATATGGAAATGGGATGGAGTGGCAGGATTATGTCAGAATGAGGATTGAGATATTTATGTGATGGTTTGGAAAACGCACCTTTGGCGGTTGATTTGATGATAGAGACAAAAAAAGAGAAAACAGGAAAAAATTATGGGAGAAAAGGTACAGAGGAAACGGAAGTGAATTTGAAACGGATTTTTGAAAAGTGCAAAAGTTTTCAGCTAGGAAAGGCATTTTACAAAAATTATGAAAATCGAATTATCTTAGCGCACAACAGTGAGATACGCAAACGCGCTTCACTGAAAAACAAAATAGGCCCTCGTGGATTTTTGTAACTAAATATAAAACAATTTCATTTTTGTAAGGTTAGATAATGTTGACGACTGAGTATATCATTGGATGGAGCCAAAGCTGTCGAAATGGCGGCCTCGGTCTGAGGCCGTGGTCGGCATATTGTAAACATACTAAACCTTGGTCCCTCTACCAGGGCCGCTAGGCCGCTGTAAGTTCCGAGCAGCGGAAAAACAACATCCAGAAACCCAATTTCGACCGCGGTCGCCATTTTAACAGCTTTGATTAAAGCAAAAAATTATCTATCGATTGGTATAAATTTCACATATCCCTTTTCCAGAAAATGTGGGTCAAAATGGGACAAACTGAATTTATTATGTTTTGCTTCTTTGTAAAATTAAATTTTATATCTCATAAAAAACCTTAAGTTTCTAAGGAACCGAAAAATACCCGATCCTTCATCGTTGTTCGAATGATTCTTCAGCAAATACTTTCCCTTGATTTCTAGTATTTTCTCCAGGAAGAGTTAGTGCTAATCAAGCGGAATAAGTCGAGGAGAAAAACGGAGGCTAATTCACAGAAATTTCACTATAAATCCTTTCTCACAAGAAATTATTAGTCTAGACAATATTCAGGAGATCATAGTTGCTTCTAAAAGGTGTGCAGCTTAGCCTAATGATTGTTGGTTAGTCAAAAACTCTCCCTTTTCACACTTTCCCCTATTTTTTCACCCCTCCTCTCACTTCCTTTTGGTTGATTGATTTACGTGTGTATTTGATATGAGGAATGAATAAACAGATCAGGTTCTCATTAATTTTCGAAGATTTGGAACAAAATTTGTTGGGCAAAAAAAAATCTGTTGAAAGATTCAAGTTGAGAGAAAGTAGCACTGTTGCTTACAAGGAAGTACTGCGAAATGATATACTAAAATCCAAAGGGTTATGGGGGCAAAAATTCGACCACCCCAGGGTTAGAAAAAGTGCAAAAGGAAATTTTGCGGAAAACGCCCTTTCCCAAGTTATGACGGTCTGAAGGTACCAAATTTCCAAAAAATTGAGGTTTTCGTCGAAAATCCGTAACTTGCTTCAAAATTGATGAATTTGGACAGTCAAAAAAACAAATTGTAGCATTTTTGATGAACTTTTTGAAAAAATTTAGTTCCTGTGGATAGGTGTAAAAGTGCTCATTTTTCGAGAATAGCCGTACTGAGCACTTTTTGAAACTTTCTTCTGGGTGATCGAAAAAATTTGAAAAAATTCGTGAAAATAGCTCTTAAGTTGCTCTAATTGATCAAGCAATAACATCTGGAAAAAAAATTTTTTTCGTCGAGAAAAAAATTTACCAGAAAAAAATCGCCATTTCCACGTATAGGGATACGTGCTCAAGCCTAAATCTGAAAATTTGGAAGTTGTGAGATCTTGTCCTGAAACAATTTAGGGTACCCTATAGTCTACAAAAAACTAAGAAAAAATTATTTTGAAGACTTCACAACTTCATAAGACTGACAAGCCTGATTTTCAACGTATCCCTATACGTGGAAATGGTGAATTTTTTCTGGAAAATTTTTTTCTCGACGAAAAAAATTTTTTTCCCGGATGTTATTGCTTGATCAATTAGAGCAACTTAAGAGCTATTTTCACGAATTTTTTCAAATTTTTTCGATCACCCAGAAGAAAGTTTCAAAAAGTGCTCAGTACGGCTATTCTCGAAAAATGAGCACTTTTACACCAATCCACAGGAACTAAATTTTTTCAAAAAGTTCATCAAAAATGCTACAATTTGTTTTTTTGACTGTCCAAATTCATCAATTTTGAAGCAAGTTACGGATTTTTGACGAAAACCTCAATTTTTTGGAAATTTGGTACCTTCAGACCGTCATAACTTGGGAAAGGGCGTTTTCCGCAAAATTTCCTTTTGCACTTTTTCTAACCCTGGGGTGGTCGAATTTTTGCCCCCATAACCCTTTGGATTTTAGTATATCATTTCGCAGTACTTCCTTGTTAATACTAAAAATTGATTTTCTCTAGTTCTTACCGACGCAGACTGTAGTCATAAGCTCCTTCAATCTTGAGAACAATCATATAATAGTTCAAACGCGCTGGTAGACGACTGGTGGATGATAAAACCACGTGCTCTAAACGTTAAGCGATACCACACACGGTAACCAGTCCCAAGCAACCTCACTCCACCTGTTCTCTAATATCGGAAGCTGATAGCTAAATCCCTCAACCCTACCTCGTGGAGCTGGTTGCTGTAGTGATGCCAGGCAGAACCCTGGGCCACCTGAGTTGAGCTGACGGCCCCTCGTTGTTGTAGAGCTACTTGCTCGACTTGGGTTGCTGATCCGCCGTTTTATCCTCCTCGTGGGACTTTACCTTCGGATCGATGATTCCCAGCTACTTGGGAGACAGATCCTTGTTATGGGACTCCGGCTCCAGCGTACGATTGTCCTCCTTGTAGTCCTCCTTGAACGGCGGCGGATCCTGCAAATCTGGCTGTTTCGATTGGTCCAGCTCCTTTGACTGGTCTGGCTTGGTATTGTCCTCCTTGCGGGGCTCCTCCGACATATACGGCTCCACCGCTTAGTCTGCCTCCCCTGATTGGTCCTTGAGATTAGGATTCTCTAGCACTTGGTCCCTGAGCTCCGGCGTATCCTCCTCCAAGTTCGAGCGAGCGATCAAAACAGAAACAGGCAAGATTCTCCTTCTCTGAAGCTTTCGGGGTGATCTGAAATCAAATTTCAAGCTTTTTTTTAAATTGTTTTTTCAGAAGCTGTTGAACAACAAGCCTGACAACCAGGCTCTTTTGGATCCGAAGGGGTACAGACTCGGGTGAAGATCCTAGGTTTTTACACAAGCTTTATCCTTCACGTCCCCATCTTCTACAGTACCCCATGTCATAAATCTGTCAAATCCTAGAAGATGACGTATCTCCCGCATTCCGGTCACCAATCCCATTTTTGTCAGTCCGAACCCCATTCCGACATGTGTCTGTATGCCCCTCTTTTTCTGCAACATCGAGTAGGTGATGTCGCAATCGGTGTGTACCGCGCGGGCGCGCGAAAAAGGCTTCATCTCATCATCATCATCATCATCATCATCGATAAAACCCCCCTTTTCCGACAGTCTCCACCTTGTTTTCTTTTCCACCTCTTCCACGAGAGAGAAGCTTCTCCTTGGAGGGGATGGGCGGTGCCAAGGCGCGGTGGCAGGTAGAAAAGGCCCGCCGATTTGCGTTGCCATTCTGACGACAGTTCACGTTCATACATCGCCTGGCATTTTCAGCTATGAGAGTCTTGATCGCCGTTTTATTGGCAGTTTCGCCCGCATGGGCTTGTATTGGTGGAGCCGGAAGTGCCGGCGGATGTTGCCCACCAAGTCAACCATCGTGTGGAGGAGGAGCACCACCATGCTCTAGCTCAAGGTTAGTCTACCTTTTTTGAAGTTGCATTTCCTTTTTTTGTACTTTTCTGATGTAAATTTTCTAGTCCCTATTTTTTTGTAAGCTTCGTGAGTGCTTAGGATCTCACGATACCGAATTTTGAAAGAAAAAACAATTTTGTATCCTTGAATAGCCTGGAAAAATATTGTTTTAATTTTTCAATTTTCCGAATCTGGCCTTGTGTCCCAACACTTAGTTTCAGAAGGTTTTTACAAAACAATTTTTGAAAATTCTAGATTTTCTCAAATTTTGCATGTTTCGAATTTGAAATGTTTATCAGAATTTTCAACATTTTGTGAAAACAAAATCGCCGGAAAAAATGTGTTCTCATGTTTTCGAAATACACAAAACGACGCAAAATTAGACCTACAAATTTCCGAAAAGTTTCTTGATAAACACTTGACCATTTAGCGATTTCTTTTCTTACACCTTTCCCTCTCTCGCTTCCTCTCTCTATTCATAAATGCGCCTTTAAATCCATTCACCAAAAAGGCGTCGAAAGTCCATCCATTTCAGGCACTTGCCACCCCATTCATTCAATGTCCTTTTTCCTGTCCGCAAAACCTGTCCTCAATTGAAATCCTCCCCTCCCCCCTGTCCCTTTAAGGAAGACATCATCAGTCAATTCTCTCTTTACAGTTACGCAACTGGCGGAGGAGGTTATGCCGCCGCGCCAGCCGCTCTCGCACCACCACCTCCACCACCTCCACCACCAGCTCCAATCGGAGGAGGATACGCCGGAGCTCAGGGACCAATTGCTGGAGGATCCTACTCTCAAGGACCAATCGGAGGAGCCGGACCAATCGGTGGAGCCGGATATGCCGGAGGAGCTCCACAAGGAGGACAATATCAATCCGGACCAGTCGGAGGAGCTGGACCAATCGGAGGAGCAGGATATGCCGGAGTTCAAGGAGGACAACAAGGAGGACCATCTTATGCTGGAGCCGGAGCCCCACAAGGAGGATCATCCTACGCCGCCGGAGCCGGAGCCCCACAACAGCAAGGATCTTACGAGCACTCCGCTGTCTCCGCTGTCTCCCAAGGAGGTGAGCAATACCAATCCGGAGGACAAGCCCCAATTGCTCCACAAGCCCCACAAGGAGGATACAACGCCGGACCAGCCGCCCAAGTTGAGCAAGTCGCTCCACAACAAGGAGGAGCCTATCAATCCGGACCAGTCAGCTCGATTCAGGTGACACAACACGGAGGACTCTACCAGGCACCACCAGAGCAACCAACTCCACAAGGTTAGTTTTGTTGAGGGGCACCCACAACCACACCAGTTCATCCTTTTGCCTAGTTTGCATGGCACCATCCACATGCCATTTTTTTCCAGCCTTCTATTTTTTTCATCCCCACTCCACCCCACAAACCACCCCACTCCACCCACATACACCATCACCTCATATTCAGTTGTCGAACCAGTCGCACCAACCGCCACCTACACCCAGGGACCAGTTCCAACCCCAGTTGAGCAAGTCGTCGAGACTGTCGTCGAGCCAGCCGCCGCACCAGTCGAACCAGTCATCGAGGAGCAAACACAAGCACCCGAACCAGCACCAGAACCAGTTGAAACAGTTGTAGAGGAAGTTGTTCCAGAGGTTGTTACCGAGGCTGTTGTCGCTGAGACCGAAGCACCAGCTCCAGTTGTTGAGGAGACCGAGGCACCAGTTGTGGAGGAGACTCAAGCTCCAGTCATTGAGGAGACCCCAGCTCCAGCTCCAGTCGAGCAGGCTCCAGTCGCTGCTGCCAAGGAGGAGAGCACTTATGATGATATCGTTGAGGAACAACCAGCCACTGCCACTGAAGCCGCCGCCGCTGAGCAAGTTGACACTGTTGAGGTGAGTGGGCTTTTGACCTTTTTGAGCCAAGACTGAATTTTTTCTAGGAGACCAACGAGGCTGTCGAGTACGCCGATGAGGACGGAGACGAGGGAAACTGCGACGATCCAGAGCTCCGCGCCATCGTTGAGGCCGCTTTGAAGAGCGAGAAGGTGAGTAACAGGGTGGAGGCTACGGGATTCGGGAGTTTTAGGGTTAGATGGCGGAGAACTTTCAAGAATTTTGATAAGCCAAGAATTTTCTCAACTGTTACACCTAGAAAACAGATTATGTGTATCAAAAATTGGAGTTGTTAAGTAAAATCTGATTTTTTTGAGCCCAAAAATATGTTTTCATATCAAAACCTGTATTTTCAAACGGCCAACCATATTTTCAGCCAAAAATCACAATTTTTTGTCCTGAACACTGTATTTTTGAAATGAAAAATGAAAATTCTAGCTGAAAATTAGATTTTTGAGTTGAAAACTAATTTTTCCAGTCAAAAAGCGCGCTGAAAGCTGTATTTTTCAATCAAATCTTTTGTTTCAAATCTGAAAACTGAAGATTCAAGCTGAAAGTTAGTATTTTGAGTTGAAAACTGTCTTTTCCAGCCAAAAACACACTATTTTTTGACTGAAAATTGGATTTTCCGATCAAAAGCTGTATTTTTTACATCTGAAAACTGGGCTGTAAAATATAGAAATTCGATTTTTCCAGTCTAGACTCTCACTATTTTCGATGTTTAAAACCCGAAATTTTTCCTCTTGATTTCCAATTTTTACAGTTCACTGAGAACCAGATTTTCTAGATTTTCCAGCCCAAGCCAGACCTCCAAACCTAAAAATATTCAACAACCGTTCTTTACACTTTTTGTCAATCCCCTCCGCTTCCGTGTTACGTAACACACATGGCCTTCGTTTTGTCTGAGGAAACTTGATAACGGGACAAGAACTGGATATGTATATTGAATATCGTTAGCGTACCTATTTACAACACACCATCTATGTCCTCCTCCTCCTATACCTTAATGACATTTAAGAAAAAAAAGAGAAAAAGAATGTTGCAACTGAACAACACACCGGTTTTTCGGATATATAATGTCCTTCGGGTTATGTAAATTGCCTAAGCATGATATCTGAGGATCAGCGGGGAGGAGAGCGATTGAATTAAAGGGAGGACAAGCTTATTAGATTGAAAGTTGATTGATATCTATTGTGTAGAAACATAAATCAGTGTGTCTCGTTCCCAGAGATGATGGCTAATTACCTGGAACAACTTTGGGTCCGAATTGAATAACGTTGGCAGCAGGATTCAGATAGAAGCATCGAAAATCTCGGGGGGAAGGGTCTATCAGAAACTTTTGTAGCTGCATACTAGGCTCCTATATTTGCAATTTTCCAGTCAACATTTTTTCATGAGCACCTAAAAATTTATGTATCTTAAATAGTTGAGCTCCAATCTGAGATAAATCTAGACCTCTAGGATCAGCTCGTTAAGGCGGTTCTAATGAGTTTTGCCACGACTAGATTTTCAAATTTGGTCCTTAAAAATAAATTCGCTATGAGATTCGTTTTGTCTTAACTAGCTGGTTTTGAATATCTAGATTTTCCTTGCTTAACTGTGAATCTAAACTTGTCTCAACGAACCCAAAAGCAATATTTTTCACATGTCAAGAATCACATGACCACTAGACTGTAGGATATGCCGGTATATGACGTTATCCGATTAAACGTGTTCGACAAATCCTTCCAAGAAAAAAATGGCGAGATCAAAAGTGTTCTAATGTTCCGAATTTGATTAGCTCATATTTCACATATTAGGCCACACTTGAAACATCTCTCACAGATCTGCAACCTAACGTAATGATGCTAGGTGATTCTAGCATTTCACCCCGTTTCTAGAACCCTCATCAACTTATTTCCAGGACAACCTCGAGGCCGCCCGTAAGATTGAAGGAGACGCTTCAGCCAAATTCGGAGGACGCTTCAACGCCATCGTCTCCGACGCCGAGTTCGCCTACGTCAACTGGTACGGAAAGAGAAACTGTCAACTCAGATACGAGAACAGACACTCTCTTACCTGGGAGGACTAATTAGGAATATTCCTGTTCTAAAATAGCCATTAGATGTAACTTATGCTTCTTTTTGTTTCCATTCCCTCTATTTATGCTGCATGATTGCTCAGGCCTCACGCTCATCCCTTTTCCCTCAAATTTTTTTTTGAAATATTTTCTTATGTTTGGGTTTCCGCCGTTGCCATCCCCTCCCCCCTTTTTTCCTCTGTTTTTCAATATGGTCGGCACAATTGTCTGTACAAATTGAACACGCACTGAATGAATGATTCTGAATTATTTTTTGGTTTTTTAAATAATAGCCCAGTCAGCTTTGCTTCAGGCCCAATGGAAGTTTTGTTTTTGAAGAATCGCTTCTACTTGACTTGAATGGACCCATGGGGGGACTCTAAAAATAGGATGGACCCAATAATAGTACCTGGAAGTTGGGTGGACCTAACCTTCCCATCTGAGAGGAATGATATGTTGAGGACCTGGATTAAAAATATAATTTTTTTTTTCTTCTGAAACGTTATGCTTCATGCCCCTAGCCAATTTTGAAATAATGAAATTATACTTTTTTTTTCGAGAATCGAAAACTTTATGAAAAAGCACATTCATATGCCATTCTAGTTCTCTGAAATTATCAGATCCACCCAATTTCCAGGTATTGTTCTAGGGTTCAATAGTTTTTCAGAACTCCTTATGAGTTCATCCGATTGTTTTTTTTTTGCTGTCAGGTCCTGAAGTTGTGCAACTTCAGTCAGCCGGATTCTGCTTCAATTTTTTGCCTGAATCTGGCTAACCTACTAGCAAAAATTTCAGTTGTCATCTGAAATCTTCGAAAAGTGCCCCGCTTTACCACTAATAACCTTTTCTACCTCCCGGAATCTTTCAGTTTTCAACAAGGATTTCAATTTTTCACTATTACTTTTTAAAAATCCAATTTCCTTCTCATCTTCCTCCACTTTTCAATTCAAAAAATGCCAAGGATTAATTGAATGTGTCGAGAAGGAGTGGATGGCTGAATTGAATGGAAATCAAAGGGAGGTGGATAATGTAAACGGCGGAGGACAAGAACCATAAAAACGGCTAAAAAGAGACAACAAATGTTTTGTGTGTTGTCTATTTATCCTTCTTCTCCTATTTTACTTACCTCTCCTATAGAGGTAAATAAAATTGTAATAGTGGTAATCGTGCTTGATTGGGATCTATTCAGATAAAAATGAGCAAAAGGAATGGGTGGCAGAAAAGGAACAGATTGATCATCACAACAAGACCATGTACATTCATTGGAGCTAATTTTTTTTTCTGTAATAATTTTCAAAGGCGCATATTCTCAATTATGAATCTTACATGGATATTTTTTTTCAAATTGAAGAAGCTTACTAAGAAACTGTCAGGTTTGACGGAGGTAGAACGGGAAAGCTACAGGACCTTTTCATGAATTTTTGCGTCAACGTGAAGCTGTGCGCGATGTTTGCGGACCCTATGTTGCTGTATTACAAAATTCGAAAATCTGCGACACACTGACGCAAATGAAAACTGAATTCAGCGGATTCATATACCACGCGCTTAACCCCATTGTTGTCCGAAACTTTTTTTTCCCACGAAAATCTCTCAATTTCCCCCATTCTCACACAAAAAATGACTGCTCAACCAAAAGCCAAACTAATCAGTGTGTGCAAAAATGGCGCCATTTCAGTCCACTCAACTTCTATATGCTTTCTGACAGAGCTCATTTCAAAATGTGCATGAGAAGGAATAATTCAAAGAGAAAGACACTTATCACACAAATGTATAATCAAAAGGAAGGAGAAAGCAATGGGAATGGGAAAAAACGAACTTTTTTTGGGTGAAAGTCTATGGCCAACTTTTCAGATGTATGTCAATTGTGTATATATGTATACTTTTATGCTTTGAGCATTATACTCAAAGAGCTGAACTCTTTACAACTGGAAGTAGATGTTTACTTCAGTAAAAGTTTGCTAATCTAGTGTTTACTTTTTTGGAGGTCTAAGAACCTTTGGTTTTTTAAAAGTAGTAATGATATCGAAAAGAACCTAAAAATTGAGAATTAATAATTTTCTAACATGGTAGCCAAAAAATATGGATTTTCAGATAGCGAAGTGTATCGCTGGAGAGCTAGAAATAAACCATATTCGGCACTTTTGTAGGTCAACCTACATACGTCAAAAATACTTTTTGTAGTAAAGAAGCTAGTATAAACTAGGTTTAACAAATTACATCTAAAACTCTCAATGATTTTTTTTTCTACAAATTCCTATATGTTCTGATCATTCGAACCGACATTGGTCAATCTAAAAACGATAAAAGCAGTTACTAACTTAGAAAAAATTTTGTAGAAAAAATTCACTGAACCCATGTTCATACTATCTTTTCTGCTGCAGAAAGTGATTTGAACCAATTATGCTTGACCTAGAAAAGCTTACTTGAACCAGGCCGTTTGAGTAATTGCATCGGTCCAGGGTTTTAGGTCCAAAAAACGCGTTAAAATGATCAACAATGTTCTTGATACTTACATGTGAAAGTTGAACGTCTTTGAAAAAAAGAATTTGCAAAAAAATTTGAAAAAAATATTGCAAAAAATTCCATTCCGGGCCTCAAAATTTCCAAGAATGTTAGACAAGCACTGGAAATTAGATTTTCTTAACTAACGACAGGCAACCCTCATCCACTGGAAGTCCTCTGTCTAATTGGTCCTTACTCAGTTGCAGGATTTATAAATTCAACCTAAAATTAGAAATTCTCAAATTTCCCACCATTAATATTTTCTCTGTCTTCCCTCCACTTAGTCATAATCTCATGACACCCCACTAAAACTGCTCATTAGTCAGGTGTATGCGGGAGGTTTCAACTAATTAGTGCGAAATTTGATACTTGTGGCGTTTTGGAAAACAAAATTATTCTAATATAGAGCTTGCTCATTTTTGTGCTCCTCCCTATCATCACTAACTGCTCCATAAACATCCCAATTCCATCAAGTATATCATTCCTTCCCCATCAAACGTTGATTCCTAACAAGAGCAGCATCATCTTCCACACCACTTTATTCAATTTGCTCCTCCTCCTCCCTCCTCTTCTATCATCATCCTCTTTAGTGACTCCTTCTCTTTTTACATCTTCAACAGCCCCATCTTTATACCACCAATTGCGCAATCATTGTCGACCACTTTGCCAAATTGTCACCGACACCCATCAAAAGTCCCCAGGGGCTTTAACAATTCAATTATTTGATTGAAGGAAAAGGCGGGACGACTACTACGGTATTTGGAAGAGGGTCTTAAACGACTCTTTTTATTTTTGAAGCTCAACTTTTCAAAATGGACGCCGAGAGTTTTTCCGTATTCCAACTTCTACAGACGTGTTTGGCTGTGATGAGCACACAGGTACCTAAGAGAAATGGTTATTTGATCAAGGATATTTTGGATTTGCCGAATGAGAATGAGGAAGAGATCGACGAGTTTGGGAGGTGTAGTGAGTTTTTTTGACATGGCTGGGAACTTTTGGCGTACTGTAGTTTTATATAATGGGTGGCTTAACACACAGCTAAAAACAAATGCTACCGTATGATACAAAATTTCTAACATAAGATTTCACTGGGGAAATCAATTTTCATCGATTTTCATCGATTTTCATCGATTTTCACGGTTTTTTCTTGTTTTCTGAGAGAAAAAAACTATCAATTGGAAACTGGTGAAAATTAGTGAAAATCGATAAATTAGGTAAAGTTTTCCCGTAAAATCCTGTACAAACTACCATAATCACTCGGCTGATTTTTATGCTAACTTCATGAAATCACTTTTTCGAAATCCGCTGGTCAACACGAGTAATATGAGTATGATCATGACCAGGTTCAAATAAGTCCAATTATTGTAAATTTCCAGAATCCACCCTTTCCCAATCAAAATCCACCACTGGCTCTCCTGAATCTCATCATCATCATCCTCACCATCATCACAAAATGAAGAAAAAGAAGGCGCGGACCACATTCTCCGGAAAACAAGTCTACGAGTTGGAGAAACAATTCGAGGCGAAAAAGTACTTGTCGAGTAGTGATCGTAGTGAACTTGCGAACAGGTTGGATGTCACGGAGACACAGGTAAGACTGCTTATTATTGATTTGATTTGATTTATTTACGTAAAAATATACGTGAAATTGATGAAAAGAAAGAAAATGAGGGGGAAACATATTAATCGGGGTAGAATGAAGGGACGGGGTGGATTTGTGTCTGAGGTTTTTTATGGTGGAATAGAGGTTGATAGTTTCTTTTTCGTTTCTGGTGCGGTTAATCTACTAAGGACTCTATGAGTAAAAAATTGCTCTCTTAATTTTGATCTAGGAGTTTTCCACAGATAGGAATGAGCGGTGCGAGTGATTGTCAATTTTCTTTTAAAATACATGGTTTGGTCAAGGTCAGATTTGCCCTGGAACCATTTACTCAAAAACTTGGTGTCATACTTCTCTCTACGAGATCGAAGGGGTTCTAAATTGTATTCAGATGAACGGGCTGTTGAGTTTTTATAATTAGAGTCAGACCTGAAAACAGGCTTACCTGATTGCCTGAACATCACACGCCTAGTATAACTATTCTGAACTGCTTCTATTTTGTTAACCAAAGCCTTGGTGGACGGGTTTGTCACAACCGTCCCGTATTCTAGAAAAGGGCGAACAAAGGTTTTGTATAAAAGATTCAGTAGTCTGATGTTACTGCTGTGAAACGTTTTGAAAATGGAATGGAGAGCAAAATTAGCTTTTTTGATAGCAGCATCCCAGTGATCATTGAAGTTGAGATTCTCATTGACCAAGAACCCCAAATCTCTTACTGTAGTTTCCCTTTTGATAGTATTACCTCTAAGAAAATAATCAAATTGTTTAGTTCTTTTTCCTATGGATATGCAAATGGTTTTGGAAGAATTCAAATCTAGGCGAGCCTTATCAGACCAGAGACTAGAGACTTATTATACATAAAGACTTTTGAAATCGTCGCGCCAATATGGACTCTGTTCTGGAAGTATTAGTCTTTTTGGTCTCGAAACTAAAATTCTGAATTTTGGAAATATTGAAACCTAGCCATGTCTAAATTCAATGTGAAATTTAAATATAAAAACTCCCATTTTGAACAGTTTCAGGTCAAAATCTGGTTCCAAAACCGTCGTACCAAATGGAAGAAGATTGAATCCGAGAAGGAAAGGATGGAGTTAGAGGATATCCCTGATGATCAGCTGGCCAAGCCGCAGTAATTTTTTAATTATTCATTTTTTGATCACTATTTTTGTCCCAGTTTTCCCTAATAACTTTGAATTTTTTACCAGTCTGATGATTTATTTCTTTAAGCCAGAAGATCTCTATAAACTTTTGGTTATCACAATAATTTTTTTGTTCAATCAAAGTGAAAGACAACATTAGTTAATTTTCTGAAACATCATTAGGTGTATTCTCAGTTTATTGTATATTCTTCCACGCAATGAAAATCAGTTTCAATCGCATAAAGCGGTTCATTTCCCGCTAATACTCAGCGATTGTGCACAAACCCCCTGATAAAATACGCGCTCGATGGTCTTTCGTTGCGGGACCCCGCGCTGCTGGCACTGTGCCAAGGTCATACGCGTCGTCTTGTCCGAAGAACCGCGTTCATACGAGCCTTCCCGCCACGAGTCTTCTCGCCACTCGCGTGTGTTATACTAGACCTTTTTTATACTCTCCATCTCTGTGTCCTCTCCCTCTCCCGCGGGAGAGTTATTGACAGCGAGCTGGTAAGTTGAGAGTGATTACCACAATGCGTAACATCCTTGTGGTCATGAGTTCCTTCTTAATTTATTTGTGTTCATTTCGTTTTAGTCATTCAGCAATTGAAAACCTAACTGATCCGTTTTTCAACCAGAATTCGTTGTCCTTTTTTCGAGATGAGCCCATCAAAAAGATTCTCAAACATTTTTGAATTTGGTCGTGTTTGAAATATGAGTTACTATTGAAAATGCTAAAAATGGAACATTTTTTGTGGAATTTCGATTGTAGAATTCTGACTGTAATCAGAAGAAACTCACGTTACTTTCACATCTGAAAACTATAATTTATTTATTATCTCTTCAAATATTTTCATACTTGATCGTGAATAATGTGTTTTCATTGCAGATCTACAATGACTGATCGAAAGAGACCGACCGTAAGCATAATGGCTGGGTACGTACCACCACAAAAGGTACGTGAAGTGGTTGAACTCGAATGTTAACGAAGACTTTTGAACCCGTGTCAGATTAAAGTTAAAGGCGCATGTCTTACTAAAAGTACTGTTACCGCATTCTCAATCATTTTCAGACAACTGTGTTGGAAACAAATGTTTTTCAAGAGATAGAGAGAGAGAACGAAAATTATCAAACATTTTTTTTAGATTTTCGTAGAAAAACCTTGAAGAAAAGAACAAAAGCTTTTGCAAAAGGCCAGAAAGGAAGCGATGATTGCAGCACGTTACACCAAGAAAGCTAGGGATGCAAGAGCTCTAAAAAGAGAAAACAAAAAGAAGAACTGATGGAGTTTGAGCCTCAATCTGTAGGAAACCATCTACTTGATCGGAAAGTTCCTGTTCTCAACACAATGTACTTAGCATCTCGTATAACTTTTTTTTTGGAACACACAAATTGGACCAACAGGCAGAAAATGCAAATTTCATTCAAAATCTTCAATGAAAAACATATATTACCCGATGTATATTGACAGGCGTTGTGATGAAAGAGAAAGACGGAATGAGCGAATTATCGAGCACAAGAAAGACAATAAAAGGGACGGGTTACAAAATTTACAGATAGACAAAAAAGTACAAACTACAAACGAATCGATTCAGGCTGATATATTAATAATAACAATATCTTATATACACATAAATTGAGCAAAAACTTCAGCAACAGAGCACATGTACAAACTATTTTCTAGACTACTTTTTCCCATTATGAGATATGCCAAGTAGGGTGGCCAAACCGTACTCAGCCACAATACTAGTGATACTTTCCAATGGTCGATGGGAGTCACGGATTTTTGGGATGGCTTGGAGGATGAACTTCTCAATGGATCCACCAGTGTTCTCAACTCCACGGAATGGACGATTTTCCTTGCCAGGTACCCAGGTCGAAGTGGGTTTCGGTGGTGGTAGTGGCTTGCCGTTGTCTGGAAAAAATTGGGGTTAAATTGAAGATTTCTTAGAGTAGCTCACCTTGAATCCATTGGAGCTTATACGAAACCTCGTAATCGACAATATTGGCGTTGGATAGGATCAATGCCTCTGATTGGTCGGAGATGACGTCGTAGGTTTTGTTGAAACAGCTGGAATTCACTACGTAAGAATGAAAATTCGAGATTTTCGGTGCCTAGTACGCAAACACCGCCAGCTTACGAATCTGCCAAACTCACCACACCCGGAACCCAGTCTGCTGGAAGTCAGTGTTGTGCTTGACCTCAATGTAAGCCTTGCAAGACGTGGCACATTGATAACGGAGCTCGGTGAACACCATCCTGACACGCCCACCATTTGGAGATTTGACTCTCCAGTTACACGTTCTCTTGCCCTTGTAAATCATCTCCTGCCACTCAGGACCGGCAACCAGTTCTCCTCCGCACTTGTCTGGAAGAAAAATGGAAGGATTTTATAGATTTCAAGAGAATTCTTACCATGATCAGTTCCCTTGGCGACTCTTCCACACAGCTTGCCTCCTAGGCCATCTGGACATTTGCACACGGAACAGTTATTTGGGTCTGGGTATCCTCCATGAAGACATGGAAGAGCCACAGGGCAAACAGCTGGAAAATTTAGTTTTCTGGCTTGCTATGTGGCAAGTTTTGGTCAATTTTCGTTGATTCCAATAGGTAAACCATGGTTTCCTAGCACGATTTTAGGTCTAAAAATGTCAAGTGCCTCTCAAGGACTAAGTAATTGTACTATTCCCCTTAATTAACCCCTCTAATACACTATACTCGACCACTCTCTATTCCGCTCTTGTCCTCTTTCTCCTCTCTTTTCCTTGTCACACTCTCCTCTACTCTCCCTACCCCCGCTCTTTTCCGTGACTGCTTGGCGCAATGGTAGCGCGTTCGACTCCAGATCGAAAGGTTGGGCGTTCGATCCGCTCAGTGGTCAAATTTTTTTTTTCCTTTTTTGTTTTTTCTAGAGTTACTTACAGTTACAATATAACCGATTCACTTGCTTCACGTCGATGAAAGACAGCTTTTGCCGTTGTCCGATAGTTCCCTGGTACCGGCTATCACGGGTTTCAATGGTGATTTGGTCCCAGTCTTTTGTGAAGGCCTGGAATTTATCATATAAACTTGAAGGTTAGCCTAAAAAAACCCACATTCGATCCATAATGCATGACACTTCCGATATCATACGGCACTCCCATATCCTCAATTTCCTCCCAACTTCTCTTCTCGAAGTTTCCATCTGTTCCTTTAATAATCCATTCTTTTCGCAAATGGATGTATTGATCACGATCCGGACGGGACTGTTCATGCCAGAATCCGAGGGAGTGACCGACTTCATGGGCGACGATTCCTTTCTGAAACAGGGATTTGAATTTGGGGCGGAGTCAAAAGAAGGACTTACGTCTTCACAACCGTAACCAATTGAGATGAGCTGAGAGCCACCGGTTCTTCCGACGGACGAGTAACATCTGGAATATATTGATTTATAGTTTTGGATGCAATTGCGCTCAAACCCTAATAACCAAAATCAAGAACTCACCCTGATCCTCTGAAGAATATCACATAATCCTTTCCAGGGCCATTCTCACTCCATCTGACACACGTCTCCTTTTCCCATAGACTCAATCCCTCCTTAATCAACTTTTTCCATTTGGCATCACCTCCCTTGAATCGATAAGGTATCACTGATTTCCAACGGTATACTGATCCGGTGATAACCTTTCTCTTCTTACGGCCATGTGGGTTTCGAGCCTCTTGGGCAGCCAAGACGATACTAAAAATTATAGAAGGTGTTAAAATTCTGTGGAGAACGGTACTTACGCTTTCATCTGAGGAACTGTCAACACCATATCTGACTCGAAAAGTTTATTGGTCAACGCTCTGTTTGCACCGAGTTCAGTACCATCTCGACGGGCCTGGAGCATTGGGGCATCCTAGAAAACGAAAACGAAAAGAGTTTTGGAACTAGCTGTAGTATACTCACCCCCAATGGTCCGCCAAGAGCCGGTCCGGTAGCTGCCGCAGGTGCTCCATTGTTTCCTGTGGCCACTGCTTCAAAGAATGCTTGCATGAGGGTTTGTACAGCTCCAAAGTCTTGGTCACGAGATTTGCCACCGTCGGAAAATGTTGCGATTTCTCGGATCATCTTAAAATAGTTCTCAATTTTATATTCCGTGTTCAGGAAACTCACCCTAGCAGTATTATGAGCCAGCAACTTTGGGCTAGCTGTGGTTGGCAAGAATGATTCCAGAGTGGGCCCAGCTCCAGGTGCGGGGGCTACTGTAGCTAGTGTTGGAATAGAAAATGGAGCAAAAGTGAAGGGCTCCGGGGTGACGACTGGTGCTTGCTGTTGCCATATATAATTATTGAATTGTGGAACTGGAGTGGTATTGTCATCGGCGTAGAAGAACGGAGAGAATGTTCGAGCGATGTTTTTCCATCGTTCTATTTTTTCCGCTTTCGTTCGCGGCTGACGGAAGGTTTGCGGAGCGTCTGCCCATTGTGGTGGTGCGTCGGCTGGAAATGTTTTCAGTTTTGATTATGTTTTCGATTTTATGATCTTCGCTAACTACTTTTAGTTTTAGTATAACTCTAGAAACCAGCTCTACAGAACGTTGCGCCTTTAAAATGTGATTTTCGCTACAAGGCGTGAGTGATCATACTTATTTCGAAGTTAGTTTTATTTCCTGGCCTCTTGATAATTAAAAAAAAATCAAAACTTTTGCTCTGAAACTTAGCTAGTCAAAACTGCTTTCAGTTGAATGGTTACAACGCGCTGAACCTGAAAAGCTATGCTTCAAGACCTAAAAATCTTGAAAACTGCGGCATTTCCCTCTAATACTTTTGTAATGATACTACATGAGATAAGAAAATATTTGAATCATTTATTTGTGAAAAGTGAGCGAGTAACAGACGAAAAACAATGAAAACAGAGCCAAAAAAATCAACGGTAACTAGCTAAATATATGTGGGGTCATCTTCAAAAAAAAATCATCGGAAAACAAAAAACGGCACGGTAATCACTGTTTTGAGTCACTCAATCACTTCAAACAAACAAATAATTCAAAAAAAAACAGAAACTTTTTTGGCAACACGAAAAGAAAAATCAAAATTGGAAACTGAGAAGGCTATGGGAAAAGAGATACGATAGGTTCTCGCTATAGAATTCTTCAAAAAAACCCTCATAGCTTAGCCAGTTTTCAACTTTTTCCGACGGTTTTTGGCTGAAAAAATCCGCATTTTTTGCATTTTTGTGTTAATAACTTCGGCGTTAGTCTCATATTTGCATATATATTCGTGTATCAGGGTGGTGGTGAGAAACTTTGGTTGTGAGATTTTCAAAAAATTAATATTGTGGTGTTCTATGTCTTAAAAGTTAGCCAAGTCTTGTGAGAGACATGTCAATTTCGTCGTCATCATCACCTTGTGGACGCCGATGGGTGGCGGCGCGTGCTTTAGCCTTTGGTGGCTCCGGGACGGCGTCGATGTCGGTGTTGTAGTCTTCGGCGGTGGGGGCGGGGCCTGCGGCGGCGGCCGGAGCGGCTGGTGGCGGTTTCTGGAATGATTTTGGTTGTATGGAAACTTTATTCGAGAATAAAAAGACGAAGTCGGGATTGAATGAGATTTTTTGATAGCTAACTACGGTCCGGTCAGATATAACAGTAGACTTTCAATCAATAACTGGAGAATGAGAAAGAAAAAACCCCCACGTTTTCAAGATCTTTCTAAAAACAATTGTGTATAAACATACTCACCGGTGCCATGGCTCCCAAAAGCGATCCGAATCCACCTCCATTTCCACCGGCAAACTGTTGGAATAGCCCCTGGAAAATGATTGATTTGAATTCATAGGGATATTCATAAATTATTCTTGCACTACATGTTTTCCTATACAAAAAACTATCTCATTTCAAAGTTTCCGTGAAATCGAAAGCCCTAAAGACCTTCTTGTTGTGTGAAATGTGTGTTTGTTACGCAATAGGCATAATAGATGATGCCCGACGGATGGCGGCGCCTATTTATTTGCATTTATCGTATAAAATGAATTGGCATTGAAACCGAACATTTGAAAGTGAAGATTTAGTGGATAAGCGACGAGGGAGGAGGATGCGCAGGCTGTTAGAAAGAATTGGTGATCAGGATGTAATAGTATCAAGAAAAATATTTTTATGGA
The DNA here is from genome assembly GCA_000143925.2 of Caenorhabditis brenneri. NCBI lineage: Eukaryota > Metazoa > Nematoda > Chromadorea > Rhabditida > Rhabditidae > Caenorhabditis > Caenorhabditis brenneri. The sequence continues at coordinate 132,782 of GL379955.1, forward strand.
CTCTCTTAATTTTCACCTATCTATTTTGAGAAGTTTGGCCTTTATCTGAATATTCTCAAATTCAGAAATAAGGTTTATGAACTCCTATTCGTTTTTATCCGTTGAGTCAATTTTTTTTTAGCTTTTCTCGTTTCAGAGACGCAGATATGCAGACATTCTGTTTTCTGCGTCTCTTTCTCTAGCCCTGGAACAGCGCCTGCACTTCTAGAATTCAATGAATTTGGAGGATAACTCACCCCGATAGCTTGTGGATTAGCAAATGGGTTGCCACCGCCACCACCTCCTCCGAGGAACGGCTTGAACATTGACAGGAAGTCTTGTGCCTGGAAAATCAATCGGTTTATTGCCAAGATCCCTGTTTTCCAATTTCCATACAAATCAAATTTCTCTATCTGTTACATTTCTCTATTTGTGCTTGACTGCCTATAACGTAACTTTGGGTACAACAACCGGTTTTCGAGATTTTTCTTCAATTGATAAAAGTGGTAAACAAACCGAATGAAATCGACCAAGAACCATACTTTTCATTGAAAAAATCATGATTTATTCGCTCCTCACATGCGAAAAAAAAAGAAAAAAGGAACTGAAGAGAGTGGGATTCGAACCCACGCCCCCGAAGGGACTGGTGCCTTAAACCAGCGCCTTGGACCGCTCGGCCATCTCTCCGCCGGCAGTGATTAGGTCGAGAGGGCGTAGACAAGAGTGAGGAAAAGGGAAAAGAGCGGAAAGAGGAGAGTGGGAAAAGGGAGCATCTAGTGTTGAGTTTTGGAATTTCCTGGGAATAAAACGAGGAAAATTGTGTTTCTAGGTGAAAAAAGGCCATTTCGATCAGAAAAAAAAATATATTTCCATCTGGGAAACCCAAGAACAGGCTAACTTTTGTTCTGGGGAAGTTAAATTTTTTGTCTAGAGTGAATATTTTCGGAAAATCAATCAGATTTGCACCAAAAACTCCCAAAAAAAGTGAAAAAAAAACTCACAAAAGTACATCCAACCAATACCAACAAAACCAGGGACGTCTTCATTTTTGTGTTTGATGTGTTCAAGAAGACTTCAGTGGACGAGACAATATTCAGATGTTAGAGAGAATCGCTCCTCATGAAACGGCAGCTGGTTATAATGGTCGTCTTCTTCTGGTTTCAGTCCTTCTGCCCTCCTGCCAATACACCACAATTTGTTCTAGTAAGAAGAAAGAGACGAAGACGGTGGAAGAAGCAAGTAGTAGTAGTTGTTGTTAAAGTACACGATGGGAAAGAAAATGGGTGGAGCCTAGGAACGTGGTTTGACGAATGTGGCAAAAAGTAGTGAAACGGGAATACAGTGTAATTTTGGTTCGAGAATTTTAGAAAGACTGGGAATTACTGGAAAATCTGGAATTTAAAAATCCATTGGTTTGACCTTTATTATCTCAGTAACTGGAAATGTTATCAGAAAATGTTCAACTGCAAAAAAAAATCACCGTAATCTGTTTGACATATTTGTCTCTTAAACCATTTTCCTAGCTATTCTAGTTACAAAGATACAGGCGGTCACATTCCTAGCAAGGGAAGCATCAAGTCAAGATATAATTCTATGAAAAACTTATGAAAAAACTGTCAAAATTTTCGAAAAAGCGACCTCGAAATACATTTTTTAGTCAGCTTAAAATCTGCCAATACTGCATGCCAAAAACTGTGAAATAGCAGCAGCAGCTTCTCTTCTCTTTGTATCTAGCGGCTAATCTTCCCTCCCCTTTTCACAAGGGGGTACCTACTCGAGATAACCTGTTTTTTTGAGACGAAGAAGGAGTTGTGTTTCAGAGATGGGAAAGGGTTTTAGTCGTCTTGGCAGAGAAAGTGTGATGAAGTTTGAAATTTTTTGTTTTGCATATTAAAAAAGTATGTAATGGCCACTAGGGAAGCAGGGAAGTTTCAGAGTATTTGTGGTGATACTTTTAATTTTCAGAAGTATTCTTTCTAGGATTATTATGCATCCTCTCAAATGTTTTGAGCTTTGTGTATTGTTGTTGTAGAAAAGCACGGGGTACCACGAAATCCAATAAGCACGGAACAAAGTTTACGTGAAACCGATTACATGTACAGTGCATTTTATCTTGAATGTCTTTTGAAAGTTCGAAACTTAGTCGAATAATAATTTCTTAATCAATAAAATTCAAATCTGTTATCACAGCTCTGACCATCTAATACTGGGTGTTCAAAGGTACAATGTGCTCACAGCAGTATATCTCGGTAGTCTTTGACTTGTTCAAAAAGTGGTCAACTGCAGAAATTTTCACTAAGCTTGAACACTTTTAAGACAACCGAGGTATGCTGCTCTGAATTTGAGCAAAGTACGGTAATTCAAACTTTTTCGTAGTGGAACCAACTACTTCAACTAATTAGCTCTATAAGTTTTAAAAAACAATGTGATGTTATATTTCAACCAATACTAACAAAGCTATCGCACTTTTCTTTGACTACGCTGTATCCCTATCTCCCTCGGGTATTATGTCATTCTTGAACAATTAAATCCAGCTTACACACAAAATATTACACTTGTTTCCTTTGTCCCTCCGTCTCAAAATAATTGGACACCTACCATCAAGGTCACAACCGTCCCCCAGTACTTCCAGTTTTTGTCTCTCTCGAGAACATTCCCTTTCTTATCACAAGTCAACGTACTACTGTAATCAATGTAGGTATCATCACTAACATTGTTACACATTGGCATTTGGTTTTCGAGAAGAAAGAAAGGGGGAAGTACTGAGTCATTGAAGTGGTGGTTGTAAAAGTGAAGAAACAGAAGACCATATGTATTGGATGGTGTGTTACACTCACAAAAGTGTATGTAAGCTAATAATGAGTCACACGAAAATTGAATCTCAGATTTAGAAATTGATTGCAGAGGTGTTAGGATAAAAGTGTAATCTCAAGTTTTTGCTGCATGAACTAGCTACAATACATTCAAATTCGACATCATATAGTGTCCTGATGAATTTGATTTGAAACTGTAGGAACCTAACCTGGTCAAGGTTTAGCTGTCGCAATAAGATAGCTTCAACTTTATGGCTTAGCAAGCAAATTTAACGAGATTTATTGGTTTATAAGTTTTTGGCAAAGCCAAGAATCCAAAACTGTTGCAGACTTGGTGAAGAACCAGCTTACTAGTAATTTGGAGTTACCAAAAGTACTTTGAAAACATCTGAGAAAAAAAGTACAAATCAAAATTCGATTGACAAAGAATCTCGAATTCAGAATCTTTTATACCCTCTCTTTGTTTCGATTTTTGACCTCCTTGTTAGACACAAAAAGCTGTAAAGCACCCGACCACCTGCACTACCTATAACTGTAAACTAACGCCTATGACTCATACTGTCTCTTTGAAAATTTGATTGCAAAGAATGGAGAGAAAATTTGAGATTTAGGCGAAAGATTATCTTGTACAAGGTGTCAGAAATAGAAGAAGAAAAAGACCAAGCTGAACGGTTGAAGTATGACATTGAGGAAGGAAGAGGTGACGAATAAGTAAAAGTAAGAAAGAGGAAGAAGCTGAGAAGGGACACAAAGGGTGACGTAACTTATCATGACAGGTGGTGGTCGATGGATGGATAGTGAAGATTGAAGATGGAGGGATACCACCGAGGATTCTTGTAAGGGATATTCTGTTCCTTCGATAAAACTTGTGCAGGAATGAAAATCAGGTAAAAATGTCAAGTGAGAAAACAAGGCAGGCTATATTATCCCAGCTAACGTATGTTTTAGGGAACAAGATGATATAGTGTAGCAGTGTTTCTATTTTGATCATGCTAGATATAGATTTGTTCTGCAAATGGAGGAAGGTCACAAAATTGAAGGAACGTAAATCTTGTTATGCAAGTTTTTTAGGCTGGGTACTTCACACAATTTAGCCTAGTAGAATTGATTCTAGTAGACCATGCTAATTGACTATTTTAATGAATAGATACGATTCTTAAGGCCGAAAATTCTCTATAGATTTGTATGAATTTCATACTATGCGAGATTTGGTCTCCAGTATGTAGAAACGGTTGAGGGCCGGTGAAATTTTTTTGACCTACCAAACTTCTTTGAATACTTCTCCTTATTGCCGAAAAAACAAGATAATTAATTTTCAGACTTTATTTCTTCCCATCAGAACGAATTTCAATTTCAGAAATAGAAACAAAAATTAGGTAGTTTTCTTATTATGTTTTTTTCACAAAAAATGAGAATTATTAGTTGCTCAAATCAAAAATATTGTACATACACATGTGGCGGAAGTTTTTTGGATTTTCTTTTGATTACTGTTTTTTGTGGTTATTCGAAAAATAAATGTAATTAGGATTGGTTGGCTGTAGAAGAAGAAGAACAACATTCCTTCTTCTCCCCGTCTTTCTTTTGGTCCTCTTTTGGCAGTTGAGGGGAGTTCGGCTCGGATTTTGACATTAGACGGGAGCTGGAGCATCTGAAAATTAAGGGGAAATGTTATTTGGAATTGGGATGTACAATTTTTGAAGCTAATTTTTTTGAGTTCATTTTTTTAATTGAAAAAACAATTCTATACTAGCTGTCTTGGTTCGTGAGATTCAGGCGTTCAAAGTAAATGTTGTTGTTTCACTCTACCTTCTCAAGCTTAAACTGGAAAACAGCGGTGTACACTTGAGCATATCCTTTAACTGAATCGACTCATAATTCTCAATGGATTCCTGGAACTTCTCGATCCACAGTTCCTTATCTGCCTTATCAGCCGCCTGTAGTGTGTAGATCCCAACGACTTGATAATAACGAGTGAGGTGGATAATGACGAAGGCGAACTTGAGGGACACTGAAAGAAGAATACTCTAAGTACATTTGACTGGACAGACGGCTAAGGGAGGGAGACAATGCGTGGAGCCCTGAAACATCGTGCACAATTCTTGCAGGCTAGAGGGGGGATGTGTGCTTATCATCATTTTCAAAAACACTTTAACAGCAGTACTCTAAATGCTCTTACAAGTCGGATGGTGCCAAATTTGGAGATCTGAATTCTTTGAAAGTAGCCATTTTGTCGTTTGACATAGTGCACTAATAAGACATAACAGTAACCCGAAACTACCGTACTCGGTGTGGCTTGATCGTTGCTATCCGCATCACAGAACACGCAAGAATCCAGTGGAACCGGTTGCCGTTGCACAATGTAATGCTCAGATTTGCCGAGTGGCACGCCTTTCTGAAAATTTGAAATTTGAAACTTTGGGCTCCGCCCATTGAGCTGTTTACCACTTTCAGTTTAGATGCACACTTTTTGGTTTTGGTCAGCACAAACATATCGTTGAACAGGAATGCGTACATATCCACTGTTCTTCCATTTTCCACAAGCTCTAGGGGTCCTTCATGGATCAGTTTTCGACGTGGATGAGCCAGAAGGTTCTCGCAGAATTGACGGGATAGGGCTACGCGCAGGAACTGGAAAATTGGAGTTTTCGAATTCTCAACCAGTCTCTTGCCTCAGAGCGTTAACCGCTCAAATCTTTCGGTTCAAAAGAGATAGAAAGGTGCCTCAAAAAAAGTACGTGGAATTGTATTTAGATCTGGTTGTTCTAAAACAAAAATAACTCACATCCGGAATATAGCTCTTCGGCTCCAGCTCACTAATATTTGGCCAAACAACCTGTGTCTGCAGCTGCTGTAACCTCTCGAAATTATGCAGCCACTGCACACTATCATCAATCGAACGGAGTGATTCAGTCATCGTGTCGATCACTTTTTCCACTTTCCCCTTACTCTCATCATCCTCCGATCTTTTGTGGATCTCACGAAGAAGAATCGGAAGACGTGTTATCCTCTGAAGAGGTGCAATCAGAAGATCCTCTAGTTGGAGTCGGAAACATCTCTCATCTGCCAAACAAATCCTCTCGAATTCTGTGAAACGTTCCTCTTTTTGACGAATAGATCCAAGGTATTCCATGGTAGCCTTGTAGTTGATACAGTAAGCTTGGTAGGCGGAGATGGTGGATGGGCCTTTGGAGAACTGAATGTTGAATAGGGTTGATTGGGATTGAAATGTTCATGAAATCTTCGTGCAGAAATTTAAGACATCAGAAAAAATACCCACCCTCTCAAATAAGTCAACCACCAACTGTGTACAATTCCAGTTCTCCTTATCCACCGTACTGAGCAGCGACAGAAACGACTGGCAGAATGTTCGAGAGATTCTGAAAATGGAATTGAGGAAAACATGCCAATAGGGACACATGCCCAATAAAAATTCAAATTAAAACCTGCAGAGTTGATCCAAATTTCCGAAAAGGAGGTCAGGCTCGACAAGCAGAAGGCATCCCTCCACTTGACATCTCTTTAATGGCTCCTTGTAGACATCACGAAGAACGAAAAGTTGACGATAGAGGAAGACGAGTTCCGTGTGAAACAGCTCCCAGACTGCTTGAAGATATTTTTGTTTGGGGGCAGGGATCGTCGTCGTTTCGTCACCAAGAAACATTTCTTCATAGGAGACAGGCTGGAAATAAGAAGTTGGAGGAGGTAAACTTTCAAAATATTAGTCAGGACTGCCGAAATCTATTCAGCAAAGTTGTGATTTTGAAGCCCGACCGGGCTCGGCCAGGGCGTGCCGAGCTTGGGGAAAATTTTTGAAGCCTGGTCCGGTGAGCCCAGACCATTTTTTTCGAATTTTTCCCATTTTTTTTCAAAACTAAGCTTGTTATTCCCGAACGTTTTCGAAGCCGAGGAACAAGTATCGGTTACGTGGCACATGCTCAAAATTAGCAAAAAACAACTGAAAACCCCGTTGCAGATAAAAACGTGCTCTATTGATGACTTTGCCCGCCTCATTCAAAAAACCAGGTAATTTTTTGGCTATCCTACCCAGAGTCCTCAGAAAAAAAAAACAAACAAAAAACAAAAGCACCTTGATCTGCTTACTGCAGCTACCTGTTTGCCAGAATCTTATTACGAAAAAGAACACATTTTGAAACTCACCAATAACTTCTCCAGCTCGTCATCCTCAATCTCATGATCCTTCGACGTCTCCAATGCAGCCTGCACATGTTTTATGATCTCCCTCCGTTTTGCTCTCCCAGACCACTCATAAAGTCGTTTCAGAATCCATGGTGATCGATTTTTCTGTGGTTCTGAGGCTTCGGCGTAGAACGCCTGTGAGGCTATGGTGGCGCGTTGGAGATCTGAAATATTTAGAATTGCGTGAAATGTTCTCTATGGAGCGCATTTTCTATACAAAAAACTATTTGGATAAGGTAATGCAAAGAAGTGGGTAGATGAATAGGACTAGTGGGGATCATTTTCTAGAGGCAATGGCTTTGTTATAAGCACACTAATGATAATACAGAACTTTATGGAAACCTACCAATGGATGTGATTTTATTTGAGTCTGAAAAGGGTACAATTGGAATTTTTTTCGTTGCGAGACCCATATCATCGAATAAAAGTAAAAGTTTTGAAACTTAGTCATGATTATACTCATCCGTACCGTCTTGACATCCTGATTTCAATGAACTAGGTTTCATGGGTCTCAAAGCGAAGTTAGCCGCGATACGGTAGATTTTCTTGTTAATTTTATCTTTTTTCAATAATTTTCAATTTCAAAAATTCTAACTCTCCTATTTTCAAGTTTAATGAAAATTACCTGCCAACAAGCCTCCCCCAGAACTGATTGCCCTATTGAATAAATGACTCTCATTTGGTGAAATCTGCACATGAGGTACTATAATCACGTTGTCCGATGAGCAACATCCTTGCGATGAGGTCTCTTGATTTTCACTTGGTTGATCCGGAATAATTGCATGCCGCCGGGAAAGTTGCTCTTTGTTTGGGTGGATTGTTTGGGGTTCTCCTTCTTCTGGCTGCAAATTTTTCAACAATGATTAAATTTGAATTCTAAAATTCTTTATTTTTTCAAATTTTTGAACTTCTTCTTGAAAAAATACCTCTGAATATCTTATAATTGGTGTGAACAATTGCAAATCGACCATTCGTCGCAGAATTTTTGCTAGAAAGATTTTTATATTTTTACGAGTCGAAAATCACAAGTGACAAAGAATGGAGAAAGAAAGAAGAGCCGAAAAAATAATTACTTCTCTCTCCACACACACATTTTTAGTGTCTATCTGACACTTCTGTGGCCCAATTATCAGAAACAAGAAGAGAGAGAGAGAGAGAGAGGGCAGAGAAAGAGAGAAAATGCACTTCGTTTTTCTATATAGCTTCATATGAGCGAAAAGTGCAATTAATTATTTATGAATTTGGAAAATGCGGGAGATGACGCAGTTGTGGAGAGGAGACAAGGTGGTCTAGGGGTAAAGAATGTGATGGAAACTTCAAAAAAAAAAGGTATATCTCGAAAACTAGAATTTATTTCGAGAAATTGTCAACTAAAAAGTTGGTCCCCAGGAAATGGTCCCCAGGAAATTTCACAAATATTTGTCTCTTAAATCGATTTTCTAGCTCTTTTAGTTTTGGAGATACAGGCTGTCAAAGTGGAGAGCGCTGTAGGAGGAAGTTGATAATTTGTAGTTGATAATATTTTGATAGGAATTTCAGATTTTGAGGTAAATCTCATTGAAAAATTTTCAAGTGGAAGCAACTGTTTTTCAGAGAAAACCTTCAATACTAATGAGCTCTAACCCAAAATCATTCCAAGAATCACATCATTTTTGTGCTCCCCAGACCCTGAAACCGGGAAACCACGTCACAGACATGCCCTAACAAGCAAAAATCGAATAGTGAGTAAGAATCATAAAGCATGACAAAAAAGAATAAAGGGGCATGAATTATTACTTATTCATCTATTTTCCAGTTTTTTGGTTACATATAAAAATGGGTAGCACCTTTGCATCTCCAAAGAAGAATGGAGGTGTAATGAGATATGGTGTATTTTTAGGGGTATGTGAGCAGAAATGTATCAATGGAGAAGTAAGAATAACAGAAAACAGATGGAGGTGTCATGGGAGGTGTAGGTCTAGAAAACACTTTCAGTACCGGTACTATAAAAACATTCGGAGATCAAAAAGTAGTTTGGGATTTTTGAAATCTGCAGAAAACTGGAAATATCTCAAAAATCGAAATTCTAATCGAGGAATTTCACAAATTTTAGTCCCTTGGATCATTATTCTAGCACTTCTAGTTCTCGAGATACAGGCTGTCTAAATTGGCGGGTGCCTCTCTCCCCTTTCTCTGGTGGAGGGTGCAGACGCGTAGACACCCTTTTTCTCTGCGCGCGCTCTCTCACTCTCGATTTTGAATGACTGTAGCTGGCTTCAAAGTTGACATTTTTGAGTGCTTAAAGAACACTTTTGAAGGAATTTGTAGCTGAATAACATAAAAAGTTAAATGTTTTCAAGGTTTGAAAAGTTAAAAAATCTCAAAACATAACCTTTTTTTTAACTAAAAAACCGAAAAATTCCTCACTTTTAGTCTCTTGAAGCATTCTAGTTTTGGTGATACAGGCGGTCAAAGTGATCCTCCCTCCTGTGGAGAGCGCAGGCAGGCAGACACACTCTTTCTCTGCGTTCTCTCTCTCTCTCTCTCTCATAATCAACATTGAAATGGTGTAACTAGCTTCAAATTTGGCCGTATTGAGTGCTCCAAAACTGACTTCAAAGTGGATTTCAAGCTAAAGTGTCATACTATTTCAACATTTCAAAGTTTTCTTTCGAAAATAGAAAACAGCCAAAACTGAAGTTTCCCCAGAAACCGTCTAGACAGGTACTTGACCAAACTAAAGTTCCTCCTCATTATATACATTTATATACTCTCAAGTGAACCCTGTTCTAGACAAGAATCTTATTGAAAAATGGGCGGAGTCCGAAACCTTGAATGACGCAAATCGACACATTCCCTATGGAAATTTGAATTTCCCGCTTCGAATTCGTCTAGAACTTTTTTCAAAAAAGAAGTAGAAGAAGAAGGAGGAGAAAAAGTTCATCAGATGATAAGGAAATGCGAAGAAAAAAAGAATGGAAAATGAAGAAGGAAAAAGTGACTAATACGAGTCAATGCGATTTGATTATATGTGTAGTTTGAGAGAGAGGTAGAGAGAGTTACAAAGATATATATTATATCCGGTTGAAAAAAAAAAATGGTTTAGAGCTCGAGAATTCTGTTGAGGAAGTTGATTTTTCCAGCAAAACTTAGGTCTTAGATTTTAAAAAATTCATGGAATTTTGGTTTTTCTTATATCATCATATCGAACCGTGGATTCTGTTCAAAATTGTTGTTAAACCACTCAGAAATGGAGATCTTGAAGCGAGTTACAACGCTTACAGCTAAAAGCAAGAGTGAGAGAGCGCAGAGAAAAAGAGGATCTGTGTGTCTGCGTCTATTCTGGAGGGGCTTTATCAAACATGAAGTGCTAGAAGTACAATGCAAGAGGCAAATATGGGTACAGCATTTTTAGCAGAAAATAAGATTAGTTAGAAGTTTCTAACGTAGAACCAAGAGACGCAGACATGCAGACAGTATTTTTCTCTATGAGCACTCTCCCGTTTTTATGTAAAAAACCGTGGAACCTGCTTCAAATCAAACAAGTTTCGGAGATTTAGAGGTTTGAGAACGGACAGTTTTTTAGAGAAAAAGAGAGGGCAGAGAAAAAGAGTGCCTGCGTGTCTGCCGCCTCTCCCTCCTTCACTCCTAAGAGCCAGCTTCAACCGCCTGTAACTCTGGAACTAGAAGAGCAAGAAAAATGATTCAAGAGATAAATGTATGTAAAATTTTATGGAGATAAACTTTGTAATTGAAAATATTCAGACAAAACTTTTCATTTTTGAGATATTCTGTTTTTTCACTGACCAAACTTGGTACAAAACTGATAGTTCAGATTGGTCAAAAAACAAAACTTTCCGCAATTTACCGCTCTATCAGATAACATTAAAAAAACTAAGTGAAAGCAGTTTTTGTCATTTTTCGAAAAACATAATCTCAACAAAAAACCCGGGGTCATCTCATCAGGGTGCTCAGTAGGAGGATATCTCCGAATGGAATACGTAATGTGAGTGGGAGGGAAGAAGGAGAAGAAGAAAAAAACGTAAACACTCTCACAAGTCAAAAATGAATATTTGATACGATTTCGGGGGTAAACTCCTTGTTGCCTTTTTGTTTTTCCCTTTCTTTCCCTCCCGCCCTAATTATCCGTCTTAATGTGTCAAATTTTTGAGTCAGTCCCCGCATGTGATTTCTCTTTTTTCTTGTTGTAAGGAGAAAACGTGAAAAATCTGACAAGAAAGAGGAGAAGAAGCGGATAATTAGGGATGAGCATATGGAGGGACAAAAGTACGTGAGAATATGTATGTTGTTGTTTTAGGTTTCTTAGAAAATAATATGGGGAAGAAATCTATAAATAGGAGGATATTGAGGAAGTTTTCAGTCTGGAAATTATCTCAAAAACTATGATTTCTATCACAAATTTTCTAACAGAAAAATGTTCAGCAAAAAATTCTACGTATATTAGTGTCTTGAACCATATTTCTAAGTCAATTGGTTATGGAGATACCGGCTGTCAAAGGTGAGGAGACGGCGCGGTAAAGGAATAGGCAGCAGACACGCAGACACTATTTCTCTCTGCGCGCACTCTCTCGTCTTCAACGCTAGCACTTCAGGTTTCTAGTGGGCTCTAAATTATTATTTACCGATAAATCTGCAAAACAAATCCAAAAATATTGTATTGCAGGTCAGAACTCAGTGACGACTACTAAAAACTACATTTTTCATAAAAATGTTATTATATTATTGGCACGAGGTTCAACAGGAAATTTTGAATCTTAAATCCATTTTTAGATTTGTTTCCATATGATCTCTGATTCATTGGAAACTACGTGTCTCAAGAGGAGGAGTCAAGGGAAAAGATGAGGAAGGAAGGATGTGTGTAAACTGGGATTGAATTAGTAAGGGAAGAAAAAAGGAGAAAAAATAAGTTTTATTTTATTTTTTGAATTTATATCTATGCCTGATGTTTAGTGGTTGATGAGCTGTTTCACAGGAGAGGTCCCAAAAAAGCGTCGACTTGTTATGTGACTGCATGCAGCTGGCAAAGTTTTTGTTTTTAAGTTTTTTCTGCTGAAGCACCGCGTTGCACAGCGAAAAAAGCACACCGAAGACAATTACAGTTTGATTTTCTCATTGCTGTTGCTGCAGTAGCTGCCCAAACTCAAAAAAATTGTCGTTTTAGGACTTGGTGAGCTATTTTCAAAACCTTATTTGAAACATCTCTCTCACACTCATGTCTGCTACAGATACACAAATTGTTGAGCAAAGGTTTACTACGCCTTTAATGAACTACAAGGCTGCCGTCGGGAAGCTTGATAAAGATTTTCAAAAAGTTATTGGTCGTAATTCGAAAACCTCGCTCATGGACAAAAGGAAACCGCCATGGCATGGCTTTATTGGGCAGAACGTGCGTTAATTGGGAAAAGTCGCAAGAGTACGGCAAAAGTAGAGCAAGATGTCCGTAGTGTTTTTTCAACGACTTTCTTCTCACGCTGGTAATTTTTTTTCCAAAAACCAAAGGCTCGAAAATTTGGGAGGCTTGCTGGAAATAGTTGCTTCCTTTTGGAGAAATTAGGTTAGCATAAAACGGCTTCACGAGAAAAAAGTGTTCCAAGGTAAAAATAGTTTTCTGCTTAAACTTTTTTCTCGCTAAACGATCAAATGGAACTTTCCCTAACAAATTGTCCAATGACTTTACGTTCCGAACCACTAAAAACAAATAAAAAATAGGCGGCAGAGGAAAAGGAATTGAAGGGTAATCCAAATTGAATGTCGACAGAGAAAATGAATGCAAATCTTCATTCCCTCCCTTCTTCCATCAGGATGTCGTCCGCATCGAAAATTGGTTTTTATTGAAAGAAGAAGGGGAGACGTCTTCTGACTCTTCTAGAAGACATTTGGAACCAGAACCACTTACACATAGGGGGAAGGGTGTCCTATTTCTTTAGGAATGTTTCAAGAAAAATGATGGAAGGGGCGCAAATTGATTAGGGAGGATCGGGTTTCTAGATGAAGACAATTTTTTCTAGTTTCAAGGTTTTTATGGGAAACTGTGGGTTTTAATCGAAATGTTCAAAAACTCCATCATTCATAAAACAGAAGAATAAGGAATAAGACCCTCCGGAAGTCTCAGGACACCCTGGATAGGGGGAAATTGTGGAGGGAAGGAAATGTGACCAATTTAAGGTTTAGAGAAAACTCGGACCAAAAAAGTGTTCTATGTACTTTCGTGGAGGTAAATATGCTCTACGGGATTTTAACTTTCAGTTTTTCAGTTGCGGTTTTTCAGTTGATTTAGCTGATTTGAGCTGATTTCGTGCAGCCGAAAAACATTTTTTTACTGCTCAAAAAATGTTGGGTGTATCAAACATAGCTCGAACTTCATTCCTGTGGTTGACAACTTTTTTGTGCAACCACTTTCCCGACAGATACAGCTCGTTCAATATAGGGCTCTGGAAATCGACGAATAGTTTTTTTTCGGACGAAATCCATCTGGCTGGGACTCAAGATTTTTGGATGGAGTAGAAATAATTCCGACTACGTGGCGCGGTAGGCTAAATCAGACCAACTCAAAAAAATAGTTTTTAAAAAACAGTCCTTTCTTTGCCGAAGATAGAACTTCTAACTACTCAAATACACAGAGAGTTGAATCAGCTGTACATGGATATTATAGGTTCGTCCCACATTTTCTCCGCTATCGTGTAGTTAGGAAAAAAGAATACAATGACAGTCTATACTAAATTTCAAACAACTTTGTAGTTGATCACTTTTACACATCTCAAATTTCAATCAGGTTATAAGCTCCGCCTTTTTTTCCAAACCGCTCACCTTTGGCCGATACACGATTGGCTCCTGAAAACGAGGACTAAACATTGCCATTTTTCAAAGTTTCAAGAACAAAATCAGTAGTAGAAAATACTAAAAAGTAATAAAAAGGGAGGGAGCAGCTGGAAATATTTTTCAGGGCGGACAATATTATTTTTCTTTTGATTTTTTGACGAGGAATACTTTGTGACACAATAAAGGGAGGGAATGAAGGAATGGAAATGATGATGAATCAGAAGGAAGAGGGAGAAATGAGTGATAAACAATTTCTTGTTGCTTCTAGATACTACATTTTGGGAAGAAGGCCACGCCTACTTTTTAGATGAGAGTAGAGGCTGAAAATAGAGAACAGGAGGAAAAAGGTAGACTGGTGAAAACAGTGGTTTATCTCAAAAACTAAAAGAACTGCCAAAAATTACTCAACTACAAAAATGATCAGCCCACAATTCTGAGCAGGTTCGTCTTTTGAACCATTTCTCTAACTCTCCTATTTTCGGAGATACATGCGATCAGAAGCGCACTGTGCTTTTCCATAGCGACGCAGACATGCAGACGTTCTCTTTCTCTGCACACAGACTCTATCACCTCTGACCCAAAAGCCAAGTAGCTGCCTTCAAAGTTGACAATTCTAACGGATACGAACCCCTTTTTGAGAAGTATTTGAAGCTCTATCAAACGAATGTATTTCGGTTGTCTCATTTGATTTTTCGTTTTTTTTTTCTGACTTCAACATCACTACTACATTTTGACCTGTTCCCGGAATTTCCCACCCAAAGATCAAAATAACAAAAAACCGAAAAATCGAAACTAACCGGTTTAATCAACTGATTCCCACGCAAATGATGGAATAAAGTGAGCGCCGGCGCCTCACTCGTCATTTGATCCGTCGTCTTGTTGCGCGGCGATGATGGCGGCGTTGATGAGTGTGGCTCCGTCGTTTTTGCTTCTTTTTATTGTTCGAAAGTATCTAGTTTGATGACGAAACACCTTCTCCAAAGTCTCCAAATGACCTGCTTCTTCTTTCAGTTGGAAATCTATCACAAGGAGGGGGGGGAGGTCCTGGAAAAATGATGCTAATTAGAAAAAAGAAGAGGAGAAATGAGAAAACGGAAATCTGAGGACGATAAAAAGAGGGCGAATGAAGGTATGAGAATAGATAAACATGTACAGGTACCG
>GL379955.1:147951-179606 GCA_000143925.2 Caenorhabditis brenneri
GTGTTGATAGCGGAGTTCAGAATCTAACTCTCATAGTTCTTCGTCCCGTGGCCTGGACCATTTTTCCTACAGTAATTTTGCGGAAGGACCCAGGGTTTCCCAAATCTGATAGACAGTACCGCCATATTTATACGAACACCCCCCGTTTTCAGTTGATTTTAGCCAACTTTGAGCATGCGCCACGCTGTCGAAAATATTTTTACGGCTCTAAAAATTTTTGGGCGTTTCAATCTTAGCTCGAACTCTGTTTTTTTAGTTGACACTTTTTTGTGCAACCACTCTCTCGAGAGTTAGAGCTCTTTTCATGAAGGACCCATGAAATTATCGAGATTACTATGGATAACGAGCAATTTTCGAGGTAGTTGTTTTGGACGAGCTCTAACTCTCGAGAGAGTGGTTGCACAAAAAAGTGTCAACTACAAAAACAAAGTTCGAGCTATGTTTGATACGCCCAAAAATTTTTAGAGCCGTAGAAATATTTTCGACAGCGTGGCGCATGCTCAAAGTTGGCTAAAATCAACTGAAAACGGGGGGTGTTCGTATAAATATGGCCGGTACTGTATATCAGTTTTGGGAAACCTTGGGTCCTTCCGCAAAAATTACTGTAGGTAAAAATGGTCTAGGCCACGGGAACTATAGAACTATGAGAGTTAGATTTCTGAACTCCGCTTATCAACACAGTTCCAGTATGAATAAAATAAAAATGAGGGAGCCCTAGTTCCGATTAGTTTTGAATTTTTGAAGTTTATGCGCCTTTAAACTAGTGATTTCGTGGTGGGACCCGAAAATCCGATCCTATTCATGATCCCGGATTCCAATGGTACTAATTCTATTAAGTTCAGAAAAAAACAGGATGGGATAATGTAGGTTTTCATGTTTTCGCCGTGGGACCCGTCGGGCGTGTAAGGGTATGAGAAACTTCTGGTTCCCACCACAAAAACTACGGAATTTAGGTCAGCAAAAATACCAAGACAGTTCGAATGAGTATGAACAAGCCCTAGTTCCGATTATTTTGAAAGTTACGATGTCTATGCGCCTTTAAACTAGGAGTTTCGTGATGGGACCGAACTCCTAGTCATGTTTATACTCATTGGAACCGGCTTGATCTGCAGATTAAAATGGTACTAATTTCGTTGCTGAAGGAATTGTGGTTTCCGCGGTGGGACCCGTGCTAGCTTCAATCAATCAAAATTGACCGGGATACGGTATATAGCTTTCAATCAACATTTTCTAGGAAAAACAACAAAAAAAGTAGTAGTCATCACCCACACCCGCACACTAAGCTAAACTAAACTAACACAACACATAGAAATACAAGATTGACAAATTCGACACTTTGGACACATGGCCGAAATTGGATGAGTTGTGTGTGTGTGTGCGCGGGGAAAAGAGACAAGTTTTTTTCCAGGGACGTCAAGGACCCCATGTGTCGGCTACTACTAGACGGGGATGGGAAAAAGGAGGAGAGTGTTAATTTGCACTCGGAAATCTCGAGCCCCGGTACTGAAATGGACCAGAAGTGGACAAATTTTTTTGTCGGTCGGTATTGAAATTGGGAGTTTTCTGGGAAAGGCGAGATAGAACTCTAGCTGCTCAAAAGGGTCTTTAAAAAACCGGTATATCTCAAAAAATACTGACCCAATCAAAAAATGTTCAACTACAAAAATAAGCAGCTTAAAATTTTACATAAATTTTTCTCTTGGACCATTTTCATAACTCTTCTAGTTCCAAAGATACAGGCTGCCAAAATATGGGACAAGAGAGCGAGGTGAAAGAGAGAGCGGCAGACACGCAGACACCCTTTTTCTCTGCGCGTCTTCTCTCTCTCTCTCTCTCTCTCTCTCTCTCTTCGCCAATTTCAAAACGGTGTAACCTGCTTCAAAATTGATGTTTTTCAGTGATAAAAAAACGATTTTGTAGAGAATTTCAAAGGGAATCCGGCGATCACAGTTTTGGAGGGTTCTGAATTTTTCGAAATTTCTAAATATTTTTCCCACATAACTAGAAAAAATATTTCAACATGAAAAAAAATCTCTCTTTTTTTTTCACACACGGAAATACATCTATATGACATGTCTCTTTATTTATTTGCACGCTCTTTTTTCTCAAGACTCTGAATGAATGAAAATAGTATATTTAGCGAAAGTGCGCATTTTCAACTGAAATAAAGGATGGATGCACTTTTTGTGAACTTTTTTTAACGAAAAATGAGATTCTAGGAATCATTTTTAGGCCTAAAATCATTAATAAAAAACCCGAAAACGGCAAAAATATAAGTAATACAGCCCACAAGGGGGAGTATAATAAGTGGTATTGAAGAAGAGTTACGAAAGAAAAAAAAGAATGAAAAATAGAAAAAATAGGGGGATGGTAACCAAGGGAGAAATATGAAAAACTAGAAATAGTTGGGCTCTCATGAGAAAAGTGAAGGGAGATAGAGAGAAAGAGAGAGAGAGGGAAGAGAGCAACCTGTAATTATAAATGGAAAATATCATATCACATGTGATGATGAATATTTGGTGTTTACTAGAGAAAACGGGCGGAGGGAATCAAAAAAAGATCAGTGGGAATTATTCAGGAGCATTGGATCAGCACCAAAAATATCAAGGTATCAGCAGAAAAAGTATCGTTTTTTTTCTAGTTCGGGCTAGATTTATTAAAAAAAACCATTCGAAAATAATAAACCTTAAAAAATTTAAGCTCCGCGAGACTTCGCAACCAGACGGTACGCAACTAGACGTTTCAAAGTTGTGACGTTTCACAACTGGTGTTGGATAGCTAGAAATGCATGTAAGACCCAATCCCATGCTTTTTTCCCGGTTTCAAAACGCTTTGTTGCGAAATGACTGGTTAGATATCTCACAGTTTCGAAAAACCTAAATGCGAAGTGTCGTCGAGCCAAAATTCAAAGTTACATTTTCGTCTCTTCTATTTTTTCTGCTTCCAAGATACGGAAATTAAAAAAGACTGTTAGACATTGATTTAAAACGAAATTTTAAAAACTTTTCGTAGATATTAACACGTTTTTGTCAGACTCTTAGTTCCAGAGATACTGTGGGTCCTGTTGCCATAATTATCTAGATTGTCCTAGAAAAAGGTTCACAAAAATAATTTTAACATTTTGTCATTTCAAAATTTTTCCTATAGCTCTAATTTGTTGCTCTGCTTCAGAATCGGTAAATACGGTAAATGGAATGGGCTGAGTATTTTTTTGAAAATACCTTATTTTTATGACGAAAAAAAATTTTTTGAAAAAAATTTAGTAAAAAAATACCCAAGTATGTTTTAAAAAATGATTCCTGGAAAAACGAGAGGGTAGAGCGAAATGGAACGTTTAACAGGAAATAATGTGAAGTGAAATAAGGAGGAGCGGAAGAATTAAGTTTCAGATTCTTAAAGCGGAGGATGAAAGGGATAAAACAGGATTTTTGAGGGATCAGAAAGTTTTTAGATGAGCAAGACTCAAAACTAAAGAAAAGAAAATGAAAAACCGAGATTCTTCAAAAAAGGTTTTCCAAAAAAAGAGCAAAACGAGCACAAGGACCTCTGGGAGAGACAAAAAGTAAATAATAAAAAGACAAAAGGTAAGTGTCTCTGGCCTGCCCCTTCAGAGGACATATATCTGTCACTTGCCATCATCATCCATCCTCCGCCATCCTTCTCATCAACCTTCTTCTTCTTCCGACGTCTTCTGACTTTACGTCTTCTTCTTTTTCTTCTAAAAACTCCATATACTCATCAAGTTCCCCTCCTCTTCATCCTCCATAAAGGATGGACGGACGTCTTCTGAAATTCTAAACTTGGGAAGGATGGACAACGTCGAGACAACGAGTTTCAAATTTACACACACATACACATACACAGGCATGCTCTAAAAAAGCTCATTAATTGGAGGATGACAAGACAGAAAGAGAGAGAGAGAGAGAGAAAAAAGAGAAGCAGAGAGAGAAAGAGAAAGAGCAGAAGGGATATGTAAATATATATGTGAGTATTGAATGTGACACCACTTCTGTGTGTAGCTCTTTCCCGGGTTTTGGGGCCAGTGAACGGACTCTAATTAGAGACCAGCTTTTATATAGTTAAGGGCTATGCTATTATTATGTTTTGAGTTTCGGAGTGGAAGTGTCCTTATGCAGCTTTAGCCATAGATTGGCAAACTCTAGAAATTAGGAATTTCCCAATTTTTTATACATGTTCAAGTTTTTAAAACCATCGTGTTCTCCTAAAAATTTCCTTTAAAATGAATGTTGTATCACCCAAAACGGTCAATTTTGAAGCTAATTACACCCTATTTTATGTTCTGAGGATAGAGCGCGCAGAGAGATAGAGTGTCTGTGTGTCTGCGTCTCTCTAGAAGTCGCACCTAACTTGGACTACCTGTATCTTTTGAACTATAAGAGCTAGAAGAATGGTTCAAAAGAGAAAAATGTGTAGAATTAAATGAGGAATTGAAAGATATAAAAATTGAATATGTCTGACGATTTTTTTTGGAAACTTTTTTTTATTTTCCAATTTAGAAACGAATAAAAAACATTTTTTGAACGAAGTCAATAAAATCCCCAAAAAGTGAACAGAAAACTAATAAAACTATGTTCAGGGCGACCAATTTTATTCTTTTGCAACTGTTAAAAAACCGGAAATTTTCATTTTTCAGGACCAAAACTCAAAAACTAAAAAAGAAATTGAATACCTTCTCAAAAAAAAGATACCTTCCGTTGAGAAAATTGCAGAAAAGTCGGGAAAAGAACCCAAATCTTGGATGGAAGAGTAAAATTATAAGTTCATCCTCTTTTTTTCTTTCTCTCTCTCTCTCTGCTTCTCTGGTTCATCCTATACTATTTTTTCTTATTTAATTGACTGAATTTTGAATTAGACACCAGGAGGAAAGAGATTTTTTGGGGGTTCAAGTATTGCGAATGCCGACCAAAAAAATTTTTTATAAACAAAAATAAATTTTTGATGATGATGACGTCCATAAAAATCAACAATAACGAACGTTGTGTCTAGAACAAAGAACAAAAGTTCCAAATATACTACAAAACTACAAACTACAACTCAATTGAATTTTCAGAGATCCCTCCTCAAATAAGGTAACCTTTGCTCCTTCCTTCCTCTTTTTTTTTTAGATTTGGAACATTCTGAAAAACAATGCCTCCCTTTAAGAAAATGAGAGAAAATGCTTGATGGCACAGAAAACAAAAAAACATTATTTGATGACATGAGAAATGAAGAATAAGAAGGAGGCGGAAAAGGAAAGGAAGACGCATAAATGTACATGACATACGATATTTCAAACCAGAGGGGGTTAAGAAACATTTTTTACAACTGAAATGAGTCATCGGCTTTTTAAAAATTTTGTGGAATTATGAATTGAACCGGTAGGTCGAACAATTTTCGGCTCCTTCCTTTTCGGATTTTTTTTGAGCAAATCACTGGTCCTATGGTGGGAAGGTTGGTCTCACGCCGGAAACAATGGTCCCAAATGGGGTAAGCGGGCCCCAAACACCCCTATGAATGGGACGAACGGTCTGAAAAACGACTTATCGGTCCCTTTTTCAGCTGGCTATGTTTCTTCAAAAAAGCTGTAAACTTTGACATTAAATCAATTGTTTTATTTCTGCTGATTCTAAGTTCACCTGTCTATTCACACAAATTTTTTTTAGTTCGAGCTCGGAGTTGTGGTGCTTTCTTCTGCCATCTCTTTTTCATATTTGCCTGAAACTCCTTTTTACTAGAAATGCATTTCGCTCAAATCGATCCGAATGTTACGGCAACATGGTTCGAAGACGTTCTCCTATATAAAGAACGGTATCAAAAAACGCTCATCCATCTACCGGTCCCCATTTTTCTTATCATTTTGTACACACTCAAAATCAAATGATTTCATCAATTCTCGCCATTTATACTATCAAATGTGTACATGTATTTCCACGTGTTTGTTTCAACATATGCTATGATTAATTCATATGGAGGAGGTTGGACTGTTTCAATAATTGTTGGATTGTTGTGTGCAATACCATTACTTTTCAATAGCTACATTATGTCATGTTTGATTATTCTTCAATTGCTAGACACGATTTTCAAAGTGAAAAGTATTCATATTGAGTGGTTTGACACAAAGTGGAGTCGAACAGTCGTTCCGTGCGTTATTCCTTTATTTTTTGTGGTTTTAAGACTATACAATCGTGATAGTGAGTTTTGGGAAGTAAGAACTTTCTAAAAATTGGTCAAACTTAAAAAATTATTTTGAGAAGTTTTCACAAAAATGAGCATAATCCAGGTTTAACGGGGAGTCATTCAAGACAAAAGCCATCCGAAATAGAGTTGGTGGCCCAGGGAACCAAAGCTAGGCCACCTTTTTGCAATGTTCAACAGATTTTTCTTCAGAATGGCTCATCCTCGATTTGCTTGATAAGGAGATTGAGATCGATTTCTATGCATTGGTTGTCGATTTATCAACCCCATGCCTAACACTCATCGTGGTTCTGCAATCAAAATTCTTCAAATGTCAACTGGATGAGACGGGATTCTCCATATTAATCAACTCTATTTTAACGTTCTCAGTAATTCTAGTTTATCGAATTTTCACAACCATGAGGACTATTCTTACGGGAAATCCAGATATTCCAATATCATTTGATAAATTTATATTCAATTTATATTATTGCCCATTTCTTTGGATTCTGACTGTTTATTTGTGTAATTGGGCACCTATGAAATCGTGGATTCAAAGGAAAATTAAGGATAACGAAAAGAAGGATGGAGAAATTATTTCTGAACTCCAAATGGCCAATGTTTCCGTGGGGGGTGCTGGTTATCGAAGGAGAAGTCGTGAAGAAGAAGGAGTTATTTCTTATTTATCTGTTTCAGATGTCAGTATTCTTTCATAAAAAAATTCCTTTATATCCTCCGATGTTTATGCTTGTCTTGTCAGTTTTCCTTGGAAAGCTGTATTTCTGAGCAATCAATAAAGAGTTTTTTGATCGTCTTCAAACTCACCTGTCTAATTCAAAACTTGTTTTTTTTCTCGGAATACACTTGGTTCGGTGAAGCGCATAAGTATAATCTCTTTGAATTTCCATAAAACTCCAGTATACAGTTAAAAAAGTTTCACTCTATCCCAAAAACCTCAGCTTCTGAGAAATTGCATTTTTTCCCCGTGACCCCCCTCCCCCAATTTCCCAAATGATTCAAATTTCCCGCCAACTCACCGTTAGTTCTTGAAAAGTGCAACGAAGAAGAAGCAGATAATGCGCATAATACACTGGATCGTCTGCGTCGTTTTGTCTCATACCGTGCACTCCAGATATCATTTCAGATTCCGTGAGTTTTTTGGAATTGGACTTGCCTAGAACAAAAATAATTAATATTCAGATACATGTATTAAAGAAGATCAAAAAATTTTGGATCGTGAGAATCTCAATTCTCTCCGACAGGCGGCCTATATCGATGATGGTTTTATATCCGGACCTGCTAAGTTTGGATTAGCTCGGTTGGGTATTGGAATTCATTATGGATCTGTTTTAGGATCTCATAATTTGACAAGTAATTATCAGGAGGTAAGGATATGTTGCGCCACGCAGTCGAAACTTTTTCTACGGCAAAAAAAACTTTGTGCGTATCAAACATAGCTAGAACATCATTTTTGTAATTGACGAATTTTTTCTACAGCCACTCTCCTGGCAGATAGAGCTCTTCCAAAACAGCAACCTTAGAAACCGCACGTTTTCTTTAGAAATTTCGATAATTTCAAGGGTCCTTCATGGAACGAGCTGTATCTCCCGGGCGAGTGGCTGTAGAAAAAAGTTGTCAACTACAAAAATAATGTTCTAGCTATGTTTGATGCTCACAAAATTTTTCTAACCCGTAGAAAAGATTTCGAGTGCGTGGCGCTTGCTCGGAGTAGGCCTAAATCAGCAAAAATCAACTGAAAAAAGGGGGTGTTTGTATACTTTTGCACGGTGCTGTAGATGACGAATTACAACGATGGGGCTCATTCATCGCCGTGGCGGACAAATTGAGAGTTGGAAAAATGACCCAACCTCGAAGTTTTGCAGGGCGCCGAATCTGTACTCCGAGTCATTGAGTTTTACGGTTCCGACTATTTCATCGTCATCAATTTCTTCCATCGCGTTTATTATTTCATGAAAAAGGGTGATGAGTGGAGGATGAGTCCGTTGGATGTTTCCATCAAACCATCCCTTAAGCATTTCGTTCGGTAACCTCCCAAAATCTATCTATTCCGCTCAAAATCGAATTTCAGTGTCTACTTCATCTGTGCACCTGGTAACGCTCGAAGTGCCCTGATCCTATTTGGTCCGCAGTCAAAACTCCGGGGACTCGTACAAAATCATCCAGTAAAAACACCCACACGGAAGACAAAAAAAGTGAAACGAGAGATGAAAGAAGTGAATATCGGAGGCAAAATTGTGAAGAAGTGTCGAAAAATGGGAGGACATAAGAAGAGAGCAAAGAGAGGAATCGGAAAAGATCATGGGGAATTTGGAACATCCATGCCGAACATGAAAGACAAACGACGATTGATGCAACGAGCAATGTCAGTTTTTTCTAGTTTATAGTTTGTACCCTACTCGTTTCCTTTACTCATCAAATGGTTCCAATTCCAGGATCTACGTAAAAGTGTGTATCTTGATGGCGCATTCCGGTGTTGGAGCAACCATCCTGATCAATTCTTTAGTCCTTTTTATCTTCTTCTGTGCCTATAAAAAAACGAAACCTATCAAATTGCCAAAGGATAAGGATAAGACAGCCAAAGGATCAGATGGAACAGGTACCACGGAGACCAAAACGAAATCCGAGCGACAGTTGGAGTCACAGAAAAATAAATGATATTTTTATTTCTCGAATAAAATTTTTGAAAAATAATGTAAATATTCTGAGAATTGAAAATTATAAAGAAAAGTCAATCAACCGAAAAATCGTCAAATAATATTATAACTATCATATCCGTTCCGCTCCGGACACCTGCAGTATGTACCGTCTTTGCCCGGCAAACCTGGGAGACCTGCCTGAACTTTGGAGAACATTTTTGAAGAGAACGAAAACACAAACTCACCCTCCCAGGCGCTCCACGCTCCCCATTCTGCCCATTCTTCCCATCCTCTCCTTTCTCTCCAATCCTTCCCGCCTCTCCAGCTTTCCCAACGCCTCCAGGAGACCCCTTGGATCCTTTACATCCTTCATCTCCCTGTCTTCCTTTTTTGCCCGATGCCGATATTATTCTGACAGTATCCATCCCGTCTTGTCCTGGTTCTCCGGGGCTTCCGTTTATTCCATTGTGACCTGCCAAGCCTGGTGGGCCTACCGGCCCAATTGTGTCTGGACCATTAGAACCTGGAGGGCCCGATGGTCCTGGGTAGCCGGGTTCTCCAGGGGTTCCAGGGTCTCCGGGTAGGCCAGGAGGGCCTGAAGGGCAGCGAATACAGCCGGCCGGGGACATTTCTGGAAAATAACTTACAGCGAAAGATATGGCCCGGCAATATATTGTACTCACGGATGCTGCTATGACCGTTTTCTCCGTTAGCACCATTGATGCCATCAGTTCCGGGGAGTCCGTCAAGACCTGGAAAATTAGTTTGGGTGTTCACGTCAGAGGTGACCGACCTGGCTCTCCCTTTGCTCCTTTCGGACCAGTTGGACACTTATTGGAGATGGTGATGGAGCACGAGCACATGTTGGCCGGCTGCAGATAGTTTCTAAAATTAATTTAAAAGTTCTGTGATCTCATATCCCACAGAGAGAAAAGTTTCAAGCTTCGTTATTGATCATACTCATTCAAACCGTCCTAGCCATTATCAAAAAAATTGCACAGCGATATTTCGACACTAGACGTTTCGAAATTGTAACGTTTCGAAACTATGACATTTCCCAGCTGATATAGGATAGCTGTATGTATGACCCAATCTAACGCTTTTTATCGGTGGCGAAACGTCTAGTTGCGAAGTGTCGCGGGTTCAAAAATACCTCTTCTCCCGTCTCCTCTTCATCTCAACTTCTGCTATTTCCTGTGTCAAATTTCTCATTCTAACTTGAAAATCCTCATTTGTAAATTTCAAATTGAAGTCCAAATTTGATAGTTCTCGGAAAATATTCCAAAAGTGATAGCTTAGGAATACCAATGAACAGGTCATACAGAAAAGAACAAGCTTCATTATTTTGCCACCGTAACTTTTTCCCGAAAAACTTTTTATACTTTCATGTCCCTTCAAAAAACGAGTAAATGGATTTCATCCATCCATTCATTTTCTGATCCGTTTCATAGTGACTATCTCATGATAAAAGGGAGAAGAATTGATGATGATGATGATGAGAGAAAAAAGAGAAAGTAGGAGAGAAGAAAAGGATAGAGGTTTTTGGGTCACTCCCACATAAACATAATCGCTCTCGTTTTCTTCTTCGGTACGCAAAAGTTTTCCGGATGAAGAAATATCTTACGTTATCGTTGTTTGAAAAGGTCTTATTTAGTTTAGGATTCGTTGTATTTCTGACTTTTTTTGAATTGTATAATTCTAAACCAGTTTTTCTGTGTGTATGTCCTTATCCAAGCCAGATCTTTTCATTTTTGTCCAATTTCTATGGGGTTTTCACATATCGAAATAGGGCATTTTCAGTTTGATGCCCATTTCTTTCATTTTTTTTCGTTTGGAGCTCTGAGGAGCTTAATATGGATGAAACACAGCAATCAGCTATCTAGTGGTGCCCGCGCATAAGTTTCAGTCAGGCTTTCCAAAACTAGTGCTAGGGTTGGCCTGCGTTTAGAAGCTGCGAGGGAATGGCTTTCTCACAACTCTAACAGGATACTAATTCAAATTTGATTTTGGCTAAATATGAGCAAAATTTTTTGGGTATAACAAATATATCTTAAACTTCGCTTTTATAGTTGACAACTTTTTTGTGCATTCACTTCCAGCCAGATAGAGCTTGTTTAAAAGACGAATACGAAATTGAAGAAATGACTATACAACATTTCTTGGTGTTTAGCGATCTCTATCTGGCTGAAAAATGATTTCACAGAAATTTTGTAAAATACAAAAATGAAGTTAAGAAAAAAAAAGATAATTTTTTTATTCTCTATCCTTGTCTCCTCGAATTTTCCCACTTCCACCATCATTATTTTCAGAATGAACGAGAATTCTCGAGAAACGGCGTATGCCTCTATAATAATAGTTTCTCTATTTGTCTCTCTAACTACCATGTCCTCATTTATTCTCTCAATACATCCACTAGCCACAATACTTCGCCCTTCAATGCAGAATACAGTAAACGATGCGACTTATTGTCAGGTGAGCCGGAAGACGGGGTGAGACATGGAGAAGAGCTCAGTGAGCTGATTTGGAAACATACTTTTTACGCTTATCCAATTAAAAAGAACCTACATGTTACAGCTTTATTTTTGAAGAAGCCACTAAAACTCGAAAAAAATTGCTAGTTTTAATTATTTCTCAACAGGTTTGACTCAACATTTTTTTTTTGCATTTCCACCATCAAAACACCAAAATCAGAGTCCTATATTTTCAGGAAAGTGCCTTCGAAATGAAAGGAATGCTCTCCGACATTGGCAGTCAATTCAAGAATATAACTCGTCAGAAGCGTGACGAAGTTGACGATTTTCTCCGGGAAACTGGTCAAACCGCACGGGAAAGAGTCTGTGAGTGTCGTCACCCACAAGGTCCTCCGGGGCTCTCCGGCCGGGATGGTCTACCCGGACCAAAAGGATCCGAAGGGGCTCCAGGACTCCCGGCCCGACTACCTTGTGAACCACCAGTCGACTATAAGAGTTTGTGTGCTGATCCGTGTCCGAGAGGAGTTCAAGGAACAACCGGAATTACTGTGGGTTACTGTAATTGTTCTAGCGTTTACCCAAATTTCTTACAGGGCATTAAAGGAGATACCGGCAAGCCTGGAATCCCAGGAAAGAACGGAATTCGTGGGGAGAACGGAAAAATGGGACCGACCGGACCACAAGGCCCTCAAGGGATCTCCGGTTTGGACGGTGAGATGGGTGACCCGGGAGCGGATGCCACTCCGAAACCATTCATCCCTGGATCTCCTGGACCAATGGGTGAGGAAGGAGACTTCGGACCTCCAGGACCACCCGGAATGCCCGGGATTGATGGACCAATGGGTGCTCAGGGACCACGAGGAAAGAAGGGTAAGCCTGGATTCCCCGGAAATGATGGAGCTGCCGGGGCCGAAGGGCTTATCGGAGAGCGTGGAGAAGAGGGAAATAGAGGGGTAAGTTATTAGTTTTTGTAGTTTGTAGTATTTGTAGTTTGTAATATTTGGAGTTTGTAGTATTTGTAGTTTGTAGTGTTTGTAGTTTGTAGTATCTTTTGTAGTTTATAGTATGCATAGTCCATTTTCCAGGTCTGTCCAACCTACTGCGCAACAGATGGTGGAGTGTTCTTCGTGCAGCCTCCAGACTGGATGCTACAGTAATCCTCGATTTTTGTTCATTGACATTTTCATTGCTCTTCCTATTTCCATGTCCATTTTATTCATATTCTGTGATTTTGAAGTTTTTAGAGCCAAACCCCGCCCCGCCAGAGTCTCCTAGTGTATCCCAGGTATCGTTTGTATATATTAATAATAATAATAATAACTTTAATAAATATTTGTTTCTAAAAAAAAGGCGACCCCTTGAACAAAGAATCACTCAAAAATTCACATATTTATTCCGTTTTAGACATTCTAATACGTCTGATGTGTCATCCCCCTCCAATAAAAATATATCCTCCCCCTACTCCATCTATCCGTTTTTTCATTAGTATACACATACACATTTGGAGGGGACTGGGTGAGTGACTCACTGAATCATGCTTCATGCTTTTTTTGCTCTGCTGGAAATAAAGAAAAGCACATGTCTCTAACAACAACACGTTGCTTCCAAGAATAGAGAGACTCAATGGGTTTTGTTAGGAAGTCAAAGATCGGGTTTTAGGAGCCTTGGAATTTTTAGAAAAGTTTAGGCGTCTTTGAACTTGGAAATTGTCAAAACCTTGTCTTGAGAAATATAAGATTTGCAACGGAATATAATTGACGTAACTTCTAGATTTTCGTATCGAGATCCCAGATTCTTGATTACATAAGGGGTATGCAAAAAATAATTCCGAAAAAATTGAAAAAAATTTGTTTCGTAAACTTTGACTCAAAAAAATTAGGAAAACTTGTTTTTAAGTTTTTCAGGACGAAAAAAAACCAGTTTTTCGGAATGTTTCGAATTTTTCTTCTAAACCTTTTTTCAATAAAAACGTTTCATAAAAGTGGCTTAAAAGCAGGTAAAAAAGTATACAACTACAAAGTTGTTTTTTCCTTATTTCTTCTCGGTTTTTTTCTTCGCCAAAAAATGTTTTCGAAAAAAAACGAACAATTTTTCGGACGAAAAATTTTCGCAGTTCTAAGAATAACCATTTGAAACGTCTCTTTATGCTGATTCTGGAAATCTGGATCTCAGAAAACTTGAGCGAAAACCTCAAAGCTACTGACAGTTTAGACAAAAACTGCCCGAGATTCGGTAGTTACCTTATCCTTTTTGGTGTGACTGTGTAGCTTTTGAGTTTTCGTTTCAAGACAAAAATTTTTGGTCAATTTCAGCCAAGAAAATCATCGAGTTTTGTGTCAGTATTTAAACATTTTTTCATATGCTCAAAAACCCGTAAAATCCGTGAAAACCGTAAACGTGAAGTCACAGCTCTGTCTGGAATTCCCAAATCTTGGGCATCAATTGAGTTACGTATGTTTTTTGGTAGTTTCTACCAGCATTTATCGGAACTTGTTCATTGTCGTAAGACGTTGTTTGTCTCCTTTGTTCCAAAATTCTGAAAATCCTACTCCCAGGACCCCCATGGACCCCCATTAAACCCCTCCCACTTTCCTCCCTTATCGAGATGTTTTCCCCCTATTGTGCTTCTACTCCCCTTTCAAGTATTCATACTCATTGTTTTTTTTTGTTTTTTCTCCACCCTATGACTCATTTTGTTGCTCATGTGTTCACAACTTCCCCCCTCCCCTTTTTATGGGGTGAGAGCAAAAAAAAGAGCAAACACGAGGCAAAATTGTCGTACTCCGGATTAGGATTCATTCGAAAATGTTAAACACATTAGGTTAATCCCACCCATACTTCTTATAACTATTATATATTTTTATGTGATTGAGAGGATAATCTTCTTCTGGTATAGATATGTAGATATATTACAGTAGGACTAGGCTCCGCCCCTTTGGGGGTATGGGGATATAAAAGAGCAAGGTTCTAGAAGCTTCGAGACTGACGTTAACCATTGTTATGAAAACAAGTTCAGACTTTTGAAAAACTTGGCTCTTTTTTTCGGTTTTTTTCTAAAAACTCTCGAATTTGACATTTCGAAAAAGCAATTATGACTGAGTCACTGTGAACGACAGTGTGTACTTATCACTCGAGCACTTGATGAGATAGGGTAGACTCGAACGATTTGAAGTTTGGTTTATGAACTTTTTTGTTTTTTTTTTGTGTTTTTCCCAAAATCTTCGTTGTGAAACCCAACATTTTTTCCAACATAACCTCTAATTATACTCATTCGAACCGTCTTCTCTTCCTGATTTCAAAAAACTTAATTCCATAAAATTTGGATAAAAACTACCCGAGATACATCAAATTTTCCTGACGAGACCTTTAACCTCCGATGTGATTACATTAGTATGTATGCAAACTTATTCCTCCCGACCGGCCGGCCGATGACTCAGAATTCCTCACACTCCCGACCCAACCTGCGTTTCTTCGCCTCAAACCACTCTATCACCTCCGCTTTGCATCACCCGACTTTCATCACTCACTCTGCGTCTCTCTGTCCCGTCTAGTCTCACTGTTTTCTTTGTGTCTCTTATTTGAACGCTTTTCTCTCTAGGGACAGTTTTATTTCGCGTTTTGCAACCGATGACTTTTACCTTTTTAACAGTAAATTGCTGATTTTACATGATTTTTCATATTTTGAATTTTTGAAAATTTTCAGAAATGCCTACTGTAGATCCCGAATTTGCTCAGGAGCTTCGGAGTTCCGGGGTGTCACTTTCAGCGGTGGTAAGTCTTTTTTTGGCTTTTAGATATGATTTTCAGGATAGTTTAACTATTAATGATCGATTTTTTACTTTCAATATGGATAATTTATAAATTTTGTCTTGTTTTTATTTTCAAAATTGTTTCCAAAAAAAAATAATTCCAGTACCTCGGAAGTGTGCCTGTTATGGAGTCAATGAGTGTGATGGTTGGTGAAATGAGGACACAAGTGGTTTCGTGAGTTTTTTGAAAAATACGCTCTAATGCTAATCTATCAAAATTTCAGAGAATGCATACAGGTTGTAGCGGCTGCTGTAGGTGCGTCAGAGCAACAAGAAGTGAATCCGATTGTTAGTAGGGTGAGTTTTATTTTTCAAAAAAAAACAGAATTGGTCTTAAAATTAACCGGAAAAAACTTCCTTATTTTTGAAAAAAAAAACCGAAAAATGTTTCCTAAAACCTAAAAAAATATGTAACTTTTTTTATGTTTCGTTTGTATTTTTCAAAGCTAAGTGTTTCTAAAAACACTAAACAGGAAAAAATTTGAAACAAAACTAAACAAAAGACTGCAATTCTTTAATTTTATTGTCTATACCTAAAGATTCAAGTAGTCATGATGCACTGACTTTTGAAACAAATTTCATGGATCCTGAATAGTTTCTACCCCCAATTTCCAGATAATCGGTGAAGTGAAAGCAGAAAACTACATAGTAGACTTAAATATCTCCTCAAAAATGGTCAAAGTGATAAAGAATAACCGATTGATTCAACGGCACCCCTTCACATACTTCTCATTCGGCTCACAAGGACAAAAGAATGGGGCAACCGAGAAAATGTTTGGCTATATTGCCAAGAACAAGGATGGAAATGATAGAAGGTGTCATGTGGTGTCAAGCAAAGATGTTCAAAAACTGATAGACGTGCTGATAGCAGCGATTAATGTGAATACAATGGATGCACAAGCTAAACTGGCCGCTGCGGCAGCTACAACTCCAGAATCCAGTGGATCCGGCGGATCTGGAGGTCCTGGGTTGAGCCGAAAACCCAATTTGAATCGTCAATCTTTCGTGTCAAATTGTCGACCGACTATTTCTGAGGATGTGAAGGGGAAAATTTGGTATCATGGAAACCTATCCCGAGAAGATGCGCAGGCGTTACTGACAACTACCGGAGATTTTTTAGTGAGGTGGGTTCAATTAAAAAAAATTCAATATGAAAAAAGATTTTCAGGGTAAGCGACCACACGCCCGGAAAGTTCGTGCTGAGCGGACTGACAGAGGAAGGAGAGCATAAGCATTTGATATTGTTGGATCATCATAATGTGAGTTAATCGCTCTGCGGAAAGTGGTGTAAGGTTACGGTAGGCACTGTGAGCAAAATGACCAACAGAACAACCACCAATTTTTCATAGTTAACTAGGTACTGACCAAAAATGTTTTCGGAGTTTCTATATGAGGATTATATAATTAGAAAGCAATTCAGCGTTACGTTTAGCACTAAAAATGACTCATTTTCTGAATATTTTGGTTAAGAAAAGTCGACTAGATGCTTTCAGTGAGTGGATTCTGAAATTTCCAGCCCTCACCGAAACCTGAGAGTCTGGAACTCTTATTCTGAAACCGCAATGTCGATAAAAAATTTACATAAAGAGGCGGGGCCAGATATTCAGATGAAGATTCCCAGACTCCAGTGAGGGCTTGAAATTTCAGAATCCATTTACGGGAGCATCTTCCTGTAGACCACCAATTCTTAAAAGATTAGTAACCCATCTGAAAAAAACCAGTTTTTTGTTAGATGCTGTACTTCTTTTGAAAGCAGCTTATGACTTTTACAAAGATAACTCTAACCCTTGAATTTCAGAGAGTCCGAACCAGAGACCGCCAGTTCGGAAACATCACAGAACTCGTCGACTACCACATGAACAACGGAATAGCTGTGATGTCGGAAGGGAATCGAGACCGAGAAACATCTCTAATGCTGAAACGACCCATACCATCCCCATTGACACCAACAAATTCATCGGCATCATTACACCAGGAAACATCGGCGTTGAGTAAAAATAGCAAATAGTTTTTTCGTAATTCTTCAATAGTGTCTAGCTTAGATTTTTGAAAAATGTTTTATTTTGCTCCGGTTTCTAAGTTTGACTGTTTTAGTAGAGGAAGATATTGAGATTTGGGTCCTGCCGCTAAAACCGCACCAGGTTTTATCCTAAGTTTCTTGAAATTCAGAGCTTCGAAACCAGCATGGCAAGACGATTGCAATGAGTGTACTCATGACATTTTTCGATGAATTAATTTCATTTCCAGAGAAGTCCTATGCGCCTTTAATGACTCAAATATTATCAAAACCTTGTCAGGTTTATACTCAATCGCACGGTCTTAAATCGCTTATTCTGAAAATCTAGGTTTGACTGACTCCAGAGCTCGGAGCTACAGCATCCCGTGCTCCTGGTCCCGGACTCTCAACCCCTCAACTTCGATCGGTTCCGATGGGTTTTTCGGCGCAAGTTCTCCAGTTGAAAAATTTCTCAAAAAACCAATTTTTTAAAAGGTCGTGGCAGCACTCGCCTCCTTTTTTCCAGGGGAAAGTAGCAAATTGCGCAAGAAAGTCACTTATAAGTCCCGTCATCTTTCTCTCTCTCTACCCATATAATTAGGTAGTTGTCCTTCTTCTTCTTCCATCTTCTCTATTCTACAGTAACATGTCATTACCATTCTTCCCTTTTTTGTCCCCCCTCCCCCCTTCCCATCTCGGTCCAATTATCCCTCCTCCCAACAGTAGTTCTGCCTTACGCCATCCTCAGAAGACCGCCCATCTTTTTCTCCCTCACTCAAGTATTATTTGTCATATACATATATCTATAGACAACTTGAAAAAAATCCTTTATTGATTCTTCTCCTAGAATCAAAAAAATCCCGATGATTCGATTGTGGATCGTCGGGTGCTCCCTTTCCCTATTACCCTCTTTAATTCATGCCATTGCCATTGTGGACACCTCTATTGCGTGTGATAAGGTATGCTCTCTTTTTTGATTGTTATTGAAATGTTTGATTGCCATTTGTGATTTCATTTGCTCCTCGCCTTTATTTTTAAGACCTACTTCCGTTACTTTTTACCCCGTTTCTTGCATATCTAAACACTTTTCCTCATTTTTCATGAAATAAAATAAAAATTAGATGTCATTTTTCTAAAATCAGCTTGTTATCTAAAAGATAGCGCATTTCTGGTCATCCATAATTAAAGAATGTCAGAATGTTAGAAACTAACCTTGATTTTCGAAAATTCGAATTTTTCGACTTCTTCAAATTTAGCAGTTTTGTAATACCGTATATCTGTTGCTTGTGCTCTATGAACTATGAAGCACAGACTTTTCAACTCATCATGCCAGGGCAGTTTAAATGAGTATAACCATCACTGAGTTTGAACTTTTTCACAATTTTTGGGTCTCGTTACGCAAATAAATGAGACATTGTAATTCATTTCATTTCTACCTGTTCTCATCAAAAATAGATAGTTTGAACCAACCAGGTAATGTAGGCGATCCAATTATTCTGAAGCAGCTTTTCTTTCTTCAGAACTTCTGTCCGATTTTCACGGATCCCCACATATCAAAAGAGCTCATTTCAATTATAATGCCCATAATTCTCATTTTTGGGGCACCGGGGAGCTCTGTGCTAAGATAGGGCTCGAACTTGTAGGAACAAAAATTCCCGCGCACCGAACTATTCTCAAAATTCAAGTGAACACAGAAAAAATGAAGTCGCAAAGCCGCGGAAGCTTTCTGTAGACTGACTAGAATCAAAAAATTAAGAGTTAATAATTGAAACAAGCATAACCTTTTCAGATTCTATCTCTTCAAATTCTATGATCCTTGATTCTCGTCACAGAAATATTCAAGTTTAACTTTTTTGAAGAGCTGAACTAACTCTACTGTAACTCTAACAGTTTTTGTGTTATCACAATAAAATGTTCATTTTTTGCAAACTTTAACTTTGATCGAATCACATCATGATCGTATTTTCCTGAATCCTCCTGGATTTTAGACTTAGAAAATCGATTATTGATGATAAAATTAAAATTAAAACTGGATAAGTATAGACCCAATCTTGCTTAAACCCAAAATACAGAAATTCTCCTCAATTGATCGGTCTCAACGCGTTTCTATTCCAAAAATCACATCTTTACCAAACCAATCTAAGCAAAAAATCTTACAGTAATCTCTTATGACCTTTCATTGTAACATAAAAATAAGCTCCCATAGAAGAACACCTGTAACCTAACTTCGGCGAACACAGTTTTTGTAGAATTATAGGATTAAGCATACGACAGCAGAAGGTAGTGTCATAAAAATAAAACTATTGTATTTTACAAAGTTAATCCATTGAAGACGGTCGTATACCACCGAAAAAAAGGGCAGCCATTTTTCACATGGAAAATATGGGGGTTTTTAAAGCCTAGCAGGGGTTTGGGAAGAACATTCTTTGGCTAGTTTCATACAGTTTCTTAGGATTTTTTTTGCAAAAATATGCCAATTTTAAGCTAGTCAAAAGTCTTTTGCAAGCTGACCCTACATTACTCTCAGTTTGTAGACCGACTTTCTTCTCAAAATCAAATTTGACGACGTCTTCCACGGCACAATTCAAAGTCGGACAGGCGTGCCAAAGTGTATTTATGCAAATGGTACATTGCAACCAGACACCAAATATCAGTTGAAGGTCGGTTTCTTTTTTTTCTAATTGGCATAATCGGATTTTGTGTTTGTTCAGATTCCATTGAAAGGATGCTCAACGAAGGAGAACGGAGAGGGAAATTTGGAGAATGAGATCGAGGTGGTCATGGCCAATAATGAGTGGGTTTTTTTTTCTGGAAGTGGGGACCACAAACTATAAACTTGTAAAAAACAATGAATGCAGCAGCAACTTAGATCCACAATTTTTAGTGAGAAGCTATAAATATCATTAGAAAGAAACTACAAACTACAAACTATAAACTACAAGCTCGAAAATGAAATCTGCTAAATCTATTTTTCCAGATTCAACGTTGAAACCGACAAACGATTTTTGCTGACCTGTATCCCGGCGGCACCCGTACCAAAGTGGGTTTTTTATTTGAAAAAAATTAGCTCTTCACGCATTTGAAAACTATTTTTTGCTCACCACCTTCAGAAACTTCGATTTTCCAGAGAATCCCAAGTAACAGTCTCTTTCGGAGGCATCACCATCAACTCGGACGCCACTACAGCGAGTAGTCTGTTGGATAATAAGGCGAGTAACTTGCGGTTCAATTTTTGGCTACAGGAAAATGACGCATGGCTGTTCGCACTATAATAAGTGCTTTTTCCAGACAGTCGACTATCGAGTTCGAGTTCTAGACGGTGCTAGTCTCGACTCAAAACAACTGCAAAGACCATTGGCAGTTGGGGATAAAGTGGTGGGTATGAGTGTAAACTCTTTGAGTCACCTCTAATACTAGGCCTACAGACCTACACAGTAGAGATGAATGATGACCAGAACGGAAGGATAGGAAGGTGCTGGGCGAATGATGGGATTTCTGAGCTGCCATTGTCAGACTCTCAAGGATGCTCATTGCAGACTTCTGGGGAGGTAAGTTCAAAAAATTGGAACAAAGAATTCTTCAAACGAATTATACTTTTGCAGGTCTGGGGCGACTTTGAAGTGGCCAGGAGGAATGGAAAGACTATTTTCTTCAATCATATAAAGGCGTGGGCATTCCCGACAAGGTAAGCTTCAGGTGTTTTGACGTGGTCAGTTTTGCTCCAATTGGAATAAGTTTGGTTAAAATCAGGATTTCTAGCTATTCAAGATGAGAATAATCATGACTGGGTCATGAAGTTTTTGAGTTGTTCTCTAACCAGGGTTCTAGAGCGGTAATTTAAGAATCACCTTGATTCAGCATTGATTTTTCAATCGTTTGCCTGCTGTGCGAAAATTTTTTGCCACTTTTTCGAAAAATTATCCAGAAAAGACAAAAAAAAAGTTAAAAAAAAAACGATTATTTGAATTTTTCCTGTCCAAAATATGCGAAAAAAATAGTTTTTCATCCCATAAGATTTTTCAGCAATGAAGTGAACATCTTCTGCAATTTGCATGTCTGCGTAACGTGCTCCCAATCCGC
Source organism: Caenorhabditis brenneri (assembly GCA_000143925.2). NCBI lineage: Eukaryota > Metazoa > Nematoda > Chromadorea > Rhabditida > Rhabditidae > Caenorhabditis > Caenorhabditis brenneri. The sequence goes on from GL379955.1 coordinate 169,139, forward strand.
ATGCCGTGGTCGGGAACGGCGCCATCACCCTGAATCAATAGCAGACCCCTTCTCCTCAACGATAGACGTCTCGGATATCTCCCCTCCAATTGCGGTTCGAACATCGTTCCGTCTAAAACGGGAAAATCAGAATGTCGCTCGTCTGGAGACATCTCCAAATAATATGTCAACGTCTTCTTCTGCTTCTTCTGCCAACTTCCTCTTCCTCCTTCCCTTCCTTTTAATTGTTGTCGCTTCTTTTTCTTCAGGTGTCTTGTATTATTAATAAAAATCTGTGAGAGTATACATAATTGGTCTTTGTGTATGTACACATGTATACATAAGCTTTGGGCATTTTTGGTGAAATGGAGGAAATGGAAATGGATGGCAGAAGCAATTGACATTTTACAAGAATGAAAATTGAAAGTTCTTGTAAATTTAAGCGGTAGTGGTTAGTGGTAAAAATAAACTTTGGACCCTCTTTCAGGGCCTCTAGGTCGCCGTAACTTCCGAGCAGTGGATTAGCAAAATCCAGAAACCCGATTTTGGCCGCGGCCGCTATTTTGACAGCCTTGACAAAAGCTACAAACTAAAATGGCTACAGCTACCAAAGACAGTAATAAAAAAGCCGTAACATTTTACTTTCTGTTTTGCGAATTTCGATGATTTTCAAGGGGAAACTGACCAAAAACAAAACGTTTTGCCTATTTCTGACAAAAATTTCCTTGCGGGTTAATGAATTCATTTTTCAGATAAATTTTTTCTGAAATCTGTGCCATCTAAGTGTCGATAAAATGTCGAACATTTTTGTTAGGCAAAGTGTGGGATTTTCGGCTCTCAATATTTTTTCCGCCTTTTTTGTTTGATCGCGTGTTTTTACAGTTGACTTGACTCTAGAACTCAAATCATATCATTTTTTCAATCGAAATGTTGATTTCAGTCAGTTTCACAGAATTTACGGATACCGTAAAAATATTTTTACACTCAGCCCTGTATGCCATGCGGCCGGCCGCCATGCTTTTTCACACGTCGTGGCTATCTGTCTGGTCACCTGAGGGACTACAAACTACAAATCTGAAAATGAAAATGAAGTGCAAACTGAACTCCTTAATAAGTTACAGCCGACATACTTTTCCCGGCTTCTCCAAAAAATGAAACATCTAACTAAAACTCCCATAAAACCATTCCTGATAACCCATTTAGTTCCCTACAAAAAAGTAGTTTTTGACTCTTTCTCTCTCATTTGTCAAACTACTTTTCACATGATGGAATACAACATTTTCCTTTGTACCTGATAATATGAATGCAGCAAACATAAAAGAGCACATACATTGGGGATACGACGCACCCCTCTCTACCAAATAATTATCGGTGTTTATTATTGGTAATCAAAACGCCGTTTATGGTCTCTCTTTATTGTCTATTTTAGACGGAATGGAGGAAGCGAACATGCGCCTTTGAATTTTGAACCACTATCCGATTCTCAATAAGAAATCCCCTCTCCTAATCACTAACTCCAAAAGCCTCTTCAGAAAAAAATTCTGCATTTTTTATTTCTACAAAAAAAAAGTTTCGCCTTTCTTAAGTGGTGTAAAAGAATTCCCGATGGGGTCGGGACGATGGTTCTTCGCCTTCTTCTGGTACCCCGTCTCTCCCTATCAATCATATCTCTTTTGGCCTGTCAGATAGGACAGAAGAAGGCGGGTTGTAGAGGGGAGGGATGAGCGCGCGCAAGAAATAAATCAAGTAACGTCTCTTCTATGTGTGCACGGATTGTTGTGAGCGCGCGAGGCACGCGTGAAGAAAGAAAAGAACAACCCGAAATGAAACAAAAAGTTGGAGTTGCTGGTGTTGGTGGAAAAGTTTCGAGAATGTGATGAAATCCTTAGATGACTCCGGTGGTGATGATCCGGAAAAAAAAGATTTCTAGAAGTGAGAAGCCAAGACTCAGGAAGAATCAGATAAATTCTTTATCGAGTTTTAATGAGGACGCAGGGCCTAAACGAAAAAATAGGCATAAATCGGTTAGTGCTGAAATTTCCGGTTTGTAACTGTTTTGAACCTAGTTTCCAAATGTATTAACATTTATACCAATCGATAGATAATTTTTTGATCTACAGTCGATGTATCTAATTTCCCGGAATTTCCTGGTCTAAAACCGGTTGATGCTAAAAATTCAAGTTTTTCCAGTTACTCGCTGTTTTCAGCCTTGTTCCCGAAAAACCTGTATTAATATTCATACCAAACGATAGAGAAATTTTTGATCTATAACCTGATTTTTTTCCAGGTTTTTTGAAATATCGGGATCCTTTAAGCCTCTAGTTACCGGGTTGCGCCAGACTTCAGGAGATAATCTTGTAGATCAAAAAATTCTCTATCGATCAGTATAAATTCCAGATGGGGTTGTGGCAGAAAAAAAGACGAAATCTTCGAAAACTTAAACATTTTTTGAGAGAATTTCAGTTTCAATTTTCTGAGTCAAATTTTCTGATGCAATAATCAAGGGATTTTCAGCTTTCTCACTTCATTTTTTACCTAAAACTTTTAACAAAATCAGGGTGCTACCCCGCATTAGAACTGACCGGATTAGAACCGCTTACTTTCGAAGCATCTGGCAACTCGAAAATTCAAGAAAATGTTTTGTCATATTCTGTACAAAAATTCAACCACAAGTCGTAACTGGCAGCTAAAATATGGCCCGGTTTTTATCCGGGAAGTTATAATACGAGACAGTTCTAATGCGGGGTAGCACCTGGCACAGTGGCGCTAAAATCAACCCTCAAACCTTTTTTTTGTTATCTGAGTTGATAAGATCTTAGAATTCAGGCCTCAAGGTTTCCAAGAGTTCAAAAAAATCCATGAATCTTGACTCCAAACACCGAACCTCTTGACCTCATCCCCTGAAGCTTCTTATCTCCTTCCACCCATCTGCCGCCCCGTCATCCTTCATTCTACAGTTTTTCCTCTCTTGACAACAACCCATCTCTTCCACCAACCATCTGCCTCCAAAATAGATGACAAAAGTCTGCTCCTCAATTTGTCACGGATAGGCCCCTCCGGTTGGAAGGAGCATATTTCAAGAATCACGCATACACAGATAGGAGACAAAAGGAGATTAATTCAAGTGAAGAGGAGGAGGGAGTGTATAGAAGGATATGTATTATGCCGACAAAAGGGGGAACACTTCATATCGGGGGGCTCATTTACATGCCAATTGTGTATGGAAATGTCATGTGTGGCAGTAGTCAGAAATCACCTATATATTGTTGGTGCTTGGAATTTTTAGTCTTTGTGGTTTGATCATCAAAATTCAGCTGTTCCTCTCAACATTCGTATTGTAGGTGCCTAGATTCTACCCGATCATTTCCTACTCATCACGAAAGTGCAGTTCATAAACTCATTGAACCGGCCCGATTCGAATTCGTAATCGGGAGAAAAACAACAAAAACTATAGGAGCAGATGTTTGGAGGTCAGGCTGCTAGCAGAAAAAAAACAGAAAAATAGTACGGAAAATGTTTACAAAAAAGAAGGACCAGGTGCGCGAATGTCAACATATGGGGTGTTGCAGAATCTAGAAGTTAGTGGGAAGGTCATTGAGTCCTTTCTATACAAAATTCTAGACTTGGGCCTAGAATTCGAGTCTAGCCTGGAGCTCAGGAAAGGAGTTTTAGAGTATTTTTGAGGTGTACCGTCATAAGTTATCCAGGGACTACGCCGTTGTACAGTAAGAATTCCTTAGCGTTACTCTACTGTTCGGCACCTTTAACCAGTCCGGGTGAAAACCGGTGGTCGTTTGAGATGCTTCTCTTGACCGGGAAATTTTTTTCATGAAAGTTTTTTTAATTATTTATTTGGCAGTTTTTCCGGAAAATAGTCACACCACTGAGTCGAAAAGCAAGCACGCTTTATATGCACCAAGGTTCAAAAAACTGAAATAAAAACCGGTTTCTCTCCCCCTTTTGACGCTTAATTTTCAAAAATTGCTTGGTAACTCAGAGAAAACTGGCATAGGAAGAGTTTTTCGATTTTCCCGAACTTTTTGACCGGGAAAAATTTATAGCCGCAAAATTTATCAAAGGGTCTTTTTTGCACAACCCTAGGAGACAGTGAAGCCTTATAATAGATTTTTTGTTCAGTCTAAGACATCTTGCCAATTTTATTCCAGTATATTCCCTGTCGGAAAATCTCTCTTCCTGTTTTTGATTTTTCTGATTTTTCCGTTTTTCCAAAATCTTGCCCAATTTAGTACTATGAGTTCAAACAACAGCAAAATCTCTCCCCCTTGCCCCTCCCACAAAAACTTTCCGGTCAAATACAATTGGACCCTAACTAACGAATCCAGCAGGGGAGGAGAAGAAGAAAGTAGCTCGGGTACTAACTAAAAAGTGCACATTGTGTAACTTTGTTTGGTGGAAAAAAGAAGAGAAAAGGAGATTAGGAGAAGAAAAATGGGAAGAGATTGGAACCCCTTTTTTGGGAAAATAGAACAAATGGAACACAATGAGCTGGTGGTTTTCGAATCTTTCTGGAAAATTGGTTTCAAGGCGCATAGACTTTTCTCCAAACCGCCAGTAAAAAAAACAAACACCGAAAAAAAATTTTATCACCCCGCTCAAGTATCGATTCGGCTCCCTCTTTATCATTTCGACACATATTTATTATCTCATAAAAATCTTTTTTTCTCTAGCCACCCTCTTTTTCTCTCTATTCTCTACTACTTTACCATGCATACAAATATCTGATAACCAGGAGACAACAGCAGCCATCTCCCCCCAGCCAACACAACAGGGACCCCCGAAGCTCCGCCTCCACGGTTTGGGTCATTTGTCAACGGCACGAAGAAGAAGAGATAGGAAAGAGAGACGCCTGGTGTGTGTATTCTCTTCCTCTTCCCCCACCATCACTTTCTTTGTTTCTTTTACCACTTGGAGGAGGACCCAGAAGAAGACTCCCCTCTCATTCCATTATCACAATAATGGGACCATCATTTCGTGGTTTCCTTGGCGCCTGCCTCTTTCTTTTATTGTTTAGTGGACTATTGGGTGGCGGATGGGCACAAAGGTGTCAGAGAGTGGATCATGAGATGTGCGCTGATTTGCCGTATAATTTGACAAGGTGGGTCTAACTTTTTTTGAGGGGGAAGGGGTTTATGGCACGATATTCCTAGTAGGTCTGAACTCAACTCTGGGACTGTTTTAAATAATAAACGCGGTCTTAATTTGGGTAAACATCCTAAGAAAAATACCGAATCGTAAATGGAAACCTGCTCAAAATCGCAGGAAAGTCGGGGTTTCAAGGTTCTTATGGTTTCGAAAGCCTTGGAATTCGCAAGGCCCCAATTCCCGTAAATGTCCAGCTGAACCTGTGATAGCTTTATTCAAAACCAAAATTATGGGCCCATAAAAATATGAAAATGTAAATCTCGGCGAGTCCTACATGAATAAAAACTTAGAATCACTGTTCGACCTACCTAGGCTGCAAGGTACCGGCTAGAGTGTCGTGGCCTTAACACGGAGACGAATAGATAGGTCAATCCCAAATTCTTGGCCCCGTGCAGTCCACGTTGGTCAAAATGTGATTCTTATAGATACTGCGTTCGCCAAATAAAAAGTGGCGTTTTAGAAGTACATAAACAGCGCTAAGCAGCTTGCCAATAAAGCTTCGTTACGTTGGTTAAATTATAATGTTCTAAGTAACTAGACCTATAACGCCTAATTCAGCATTCGGTTAGAACTAACGAGATCCACTTTTCTGTGAATTTCGGACCCATAACTCGTATTTTTTGAGCGCCGCATCCACCGAAACCGGTTGAATATGTACGAGAATTTCCGATTCCGGATGAAATATGAGCACAAAGCAGTTCTTCCGAATTGCTCAAGATGCTTAAGATTACAAAAAACTAGCTATAAATCTGGCCTGAAAATTCTTTATTTTGAGCCCTTTCCTAGTTTTTTTTCTTCATGCTGCCTGATTTTTTACTCTCAACCTAATTCCCCTCTAACCCAATAGGTGTAACACTTTCCTCCCTCCTCTCCCTCCTCCAGTATATATCTCCGTCCAGCATCAATTATAAGATTTATGAGGAGCATCACTCCTGAGAGAAGAGCACACATTCCAATATTATATTGCCACCTGTTCGTTTTTGGTCTTTCCACGTTTTTCTATTTGATACGGAAGGCATGTAGAGAAGGGAATATTTAATGGCTATGTACATAATAACTACTATCGATAATGGCTACTGATAACACGTTGTTCCTACGGCAGCAGAGTGTATCATGTGAATAGAGCCTAGAGGGAAATAATTTCAAACAAAAAGTCACCTTCTCTAAGGATTCTGCGATTAATCAAAAACCTGCGAGGGAATTTCGTTTCGTTCGCAACATACGGTTTTGTCATTTGTCATGCCATGTGGCTGTGTCCCTTTAACTCTAAAGGCCATCTGTAGATAGATAGTGAAGGAAAGGCCGTTCAGTTTACATAGGGAGAGAAAAAGGAAATGTTTACAAATTTGATAGGTTTTCAGGTTTATATATAAATTTGTATGTACTTCAGGGAGGTATATATATATATATATATAAACATTTATAAAATTATTAATAAACTTTGTGCTACAATATGTATAGAAACAGTAGTCTAGACATTTCTTTTGGACTTTTGGATGTGTAATGCGGTTAATCACTAACAAAAAAATGGCACTTTAATTCAATTTTTATAGCAGAAAAATACATTAAAGTGCCACAAAAATTGAGTTAAAGTGCCATTTTTTTGTTAGTGAATAACCGCATAAGTAGATAAGATTTTTACATCATCGGATAGAGCTCGGCGAGTTACATCGAAAAATTTTTACCTCTTTTCACGAAAATCACTTTTAGGTCGCGTTATGGGGCTTAGAATACAGAATCCTCGAGTCGCTTCAGTATAAATTTTACACTTGATTCAAAACCTTCGCTTGGAGAGTACTCCTCAAAAACTAGCTCCTAATAATTGATAGAAGCGTTTTCATAAAAAATTATCAACTACAAAGTTGTTTCTTATGTAGTTTATAACAACTCTTTAGTTAATCATCTTTTGATTCCATGGCTAGTTTTTGAGTTCTGACCAACATAAAAAGAGTTTTTTTGAACTCGTTTTTCTACAGTAATTTTTACAGTTCAAGGGCCCACCCTTTGAAGAAGCTCTTGCTGGCTGGGAATTAGTTGCACAAAAAAGTTATTAACTAACAAAATAAAACTTAAGGTTTGTTGGTTATATCCAAAAAATTTTGAAGCCAAGGAATAGTAGTTACGTGGCTCATGCTCAAAATAAACGGAAATCAACTGAAGCACCCCCGTTTTCTAGTCATGTTTACATACTATACGTCTTTTGTAATTACCCCCAGCATACCAGAAAAAGTATAAAGTTTTACAATATGTTTTATATACACATACATATTGTGTAAAAAAATCCAGAAGAAAATCTCGAGACAACTGTTTCTGTACCTACTCTCTCCCGAAGATCCACGAGTGATTTAGTATGATTGTTTTATGTGGAGAAGGGGATAACGGAAAGATTGCGATAGAGTGGATATGACATCAAATGGATTTTTGTGGGGTTTTTCGAAAACTTTTCGAAAAATGATTTTGTGCTGTCTGTTACTACTCCCCGCAGTATAATTAATTGCTTTGGAGAGGAGAAGGACACCGGAAATCATTTGTTAACCAAAAGCCATATGGGGATTAGTTGTTGGCAAAAGGGAGGAGTAGAAAGACACATTTGAGAAAAACCAAAAAAAAATATTCGAAGAAAAAAATTATCAAAAGTTCCAATCTTCCTAGCCTCTATACAATTGATAGAAGAGCAGTTGTTTCTTGGCGTCTCACATTTTTCTGTAGTCTCTAACTGACAGGGATAGTGAAATATGGGTTGAGTGTTCAGATAGTCTATAAGCCCCGTCACTATATATCACTTGGTGCCGGAGCTGGAGGAAAAAGAGACGGAAGGAAGGGAAAGAGTTTTGACTTTTGTGACGATGGGTCTCACCACGAAAATAGTTTCAACTAAAAAAAATCAAATTTTTCAGCTTCCCCAACCTGGTCGGCGAGGAGTCCTACAAAGATGCTTCGGAATCCATACTCACCTACAAGCCGCTCCTCTCTGTGGTGTGCTCCGAGCAGCTCAAGTTTTTCCTGTGCTCCGTGTATTTTCCAATGTGCAATGAGAAGGTAAACCTGGGAATCAGTAAACCAGTCGGTGGTACCGGTTCAGGGAGGCAAAAGTTATTCACTAATATGTGCTGGACAAACAGACACACAGAGTTGCCGCTAATTATATAGAAGAGATAATTATTTTCCAGATTTTCTAACAATCTGAATTTTTCCCATTCCCAACCCCATCAATTTTGCAGCTAGCCCACCCAATCGGTCCATGTCGCCCATTGTGTCTTTCCGTGCAGGAAAAGTGTCTTCCGGTGCTCGAATCATTCGGTTTCTCTTGGCCCGATGTCATCAGATGTGACAAATTCCCGTTGGAGAACAATCGAGAGAAAATGTGTATGAAGGGACCCAATGAGCAGGGAGCCATACAGGATGAAAAGGCTAAATATGCCGCTGAAGAGAGGGTAGGTTGCAAATTCTGGAAAAAACTTAACAAATCAGTTTGAATTTGTCTCTGGTGCCTGCCACGTGTCTTATAATATGATAAGATCTCCGGTCACCCCATCATAAGGTGTTACGTAATTAGATAAACACCACACCCACCATAATCAATCATCTTTTCTCTTTGCAGGATAATAACGATGATGAGGATGATAAGCAACGAGCGATCGCCGATAGGCTGAACGGAAAGTGTCCGCAGGATGAGGTGTTTTTGAATAGGTCGATGAAATGTGTGCCGTTGTGTTCGAATCCGCAGAAAGTTGGACAGGTAAATAGAAGAAAACTACGGTTCAAAAAGCTAAAACTCACTAAAAATCTATGGAACTTAGGTTTCATGACTTCAGTTGAGACGGTTTAGAATAGTATTAAGAAAGATAATTTACTAGTGTTCGAACTTTTGTCTTCGGGTCTTACCACAAAATGGTGAGAGGCATTCTGTATGTGTGGTTACGAACGTCGTCGGAACCTACTGAAACATTTGCAATATGTACATAAGATCCTCTGAACACAATGGTGTTTTCTGTTTTTGGCTCCGCCCATTTTCCAGCAAGCCACGCCCACTTTCAGTCAGAAAACTAATTTTTTTTCTCCGGAAAGCTGTCGGTGTCTAAATTACAGAAACCAATGTAGGACATTCTATATAAGCATTTACGCAGTTCAAACCAACTTTCTAGCATAGCTCCTTCAATGTTTCCGTAGGTTCAGAGAAACATCGTTATAGTGCTGAAATCTCTCAGGGATCACTGAATGCTACAGTACCTTGGCTAGCTTTCAGTCAATGTCATTTTCATTCGAAACCTCTAGGCTCACTGTTGTCAAAGTTTCAAGGGTCGCAACAAACTCGAATTTAAAAAATTTGAAAACACTCACTATATTCCAGACAGACCGTGAATCCTCCTCTCGTCTCCTACTCTTCCTCTCCCTCAGCTCTGTCATTCTCACCATCCTTTCCGTCTTCATTGTTGGACTATCGTAAGTTTCTAGAGCTTTCTGTGACCACGTGGCAAAAATACCTTCAAATTCTCATCAGGTTCTACTTTAGACGTCTCGAAATGCTCAATTCTCTGCCGGAGACCGCCATGTTCTTCTCGTGTATCGCATTCTGTACAACATCGGCCATTTATATTGTGAGCGTTTCGTTTAAGGATCAGGTGAGCTGAAAATTCAGTTTTCTCTAAAACTCAAAAAACTTCCAGTTCCAAATCTCGTGCACCGACTACACTCATCACCTACTTTTTGTCGTCGGTGGCTTATCCCATGTACCGTGTTCCACAGTTGCATCCTTGATTTATTATTCTGCCACGTGCTCAAGATTATGGTGGTTGCTGATTTGTTTCTCGTGGAATAAGGCGACACGGACGGCCAATATTTTGGTGAGTAGAAGGATAGGCCTACAAAAACCCCAAGTCAAGCCCTGTTGTAGTTTCCACCGTACCCAAAACCTACCGTAACCCAACCTAACCGTATTCCAGGACGACTCCCGAACCCGTGTGATCATGCTCATCCTCGGCATCCCATTAGCTCCATTAATGCTCGCTCTTCTGGCCAAAGCAGTCGCTGCCAATCCTCTTACAGGCCTATGCTTCATTGGAGCCGCCAGTTCTGGCACCGATTGGTTCTTCAATTTCTGTCGAGAACTTATTCTATTCTTGATCAGCTCCATTGCTCTTTCATCCGCTTGCTGCAGACTCTTGGGTTCTGATGACCAAGAAGTCAATGGATTCGCTGGAGTTATTGCGGCGGTTTATCCGATCGCTGCACTTTTCTACATGCTATCCTTTATTAACGATGCTACACAACCGAATTTGATGTTGGATCAGAGTTTCAATGCGGTGTCTGCCACCAAATTCTCATT
>GL379955.1:183788-220658 GCA_000143925.2 Caenorhabditis brenneri
GCGTATTTGCCGAGAATCAGAAAGCAGGCGCGGTGTCTTCTGCCAGTTGTTCAATTGCGGAATTTCAACAGGAGTGGAAAAAAATTACCGCATTTGGTTCTTATAATAGGCGTATGATCCTCTCGGGTGAATACGCTTTTTCTTCAATGCTGTTAGGCGTTGGCTTCGCTTTTCAAGATAGCCAGATCTTCGTGAGTTTTTATGACCTTATTGAATAAGTTGATCTCTAGAAATTAATGATTTTTTTTGTAACTGTGAAAATCCGCCGCAAAAGAGCGGTTCTGAAATTTTTATTTTTTTGAGGTTTTTGGGTCTCAGCACGAAAATACTTGCGATCCAGGGTAGTTTTGATCGGACCATTAAGAAAACTAAACCAATAGAATCCGGAGAGTAGGACGGTTCAATAAAGTGAAACCTCATGCGCCTTTAAACAAAAAAACCCCGTTCTGAAACCCAAAATTCAAAGTACTCTTGTTGTGACCGTATCTTGGCGCTTATACCAGAAATTGCACTTTTAGAGAAATCAGTTTTCAATGCGATCCAGTAATTCTAGAATTTTTGTGGCAAGACCCAACGTTCCCGATATCCCAGCATAAGTTAAAGATTTGGGCATGATTATAGCTCCTAACTTTCCTAAACTTTTCAATTTCAGGTCAAAAGTAAGCAAAGAAGGCTACCAACCAGCCGTCCCAAAGCTCCCCCAACCAGCTATCCCTGGAAGTGTACGATCCAACACCTATGCCTCTACATTTCGAACTAACAATATGATATAATTTTATTTTTTCTTTTTTTCCAAATTCCTTGTCCCAATGCACACACTCACACACCAGAAAATGACGGGTTAACTCTAGATAGAAAAATTGAAGGTGGTCTCATTTTGATTTCCGAAACAAATTGTATTATTTTAAGATGCATATACCGAGAAGAAATAAACAATTATTTTATGACTAATGGTCTTATTGTTTCTTTTGAAAAAATTTGAGAAAAAAACAGGAGAGAGAATACAATTAGAGGAGGTACAGGCAGCGAAATGGTGGTATTTGTATAGGTTCGCTTGTGTTTTTTTTTTTTTTGAAAATTTTTGAATTTTCTAAGAATTCGAAATTATTTCGAAATTCTGTTTTGAGAAACTCCTATTTTATTTTTCTCAATATTTTATGCTCCAAACACAGTTCGATAAGTTGTAAAAAATCTACCAGAAAAAAAAAATCAAATGAATGCTGAAAAATAGAAAAAAATTTTCTATAAATAGTATGTGTGTTGGTCAAATCGATATATGTGATCTTGGGGAAACGATCCGCGCTTCCCTCTCATCCTTGTTCATCAACTTTGACGTATTTTTTTCAAAGCAAGGCTTTTTATGTCGTCAATTTTGTGGTAAACAACTCGGTGATTTTCAAGAGACCGGTAATGAAAAACTGTATAACTCACCTTCCATTGTGATTTTGCTGATTAATCGTAACATCTTCTTCTCGACCTTGTTTCATTTTGATTTCCGAACAAAATACTATGGAACTGCGGCTCTGCTCATTTTTTTCCACATGAGATCATCTGGAGTGAAATGTTCCGAAAAAAAAATAAGAGACAACACCGAAAAAAAGGTCGAACAGAGTGGTCCAAGACTCCCCTATCCACCCCTTTCGCTATATTGATCCGAGGTAGGTCAAATCGGTTTGTGTGTATGATCTGTGTCTCGTCTTTTTTCTAGAAGGCATTCATCGATTTTCGGGGTCAAACTCGTTATTAGAGGATTTTGAAGATTTGCGAATTTTCGGAGATTCTTCAAGTTTTCACCGTTTTTCTTGTTGTTGCAGCTTTTTTTAGACACAGCTAACGACAGTTTTTACCAGTCTCCAATAATTTTCTCTTGCTTTCAATGTTAGTAATACAGTGAGTCAATTCCTTGGAGGACTATCTAGTTTTGAGATTTCTCTTGTTTCGATTAGATTCCGAAATGTTCGTTTTCGTTAAAAAAATTCCTAAACTTTCAATTCTTGGTCCCTTCTTGGTCCTTCTGGGTCCTATTCTTGGTCCCCCTACTACATGTCCGATCTCCTTCTTCCATTCAACACATTAGACAATTATTGGAGCTATTTAGAGGTGCTGCCCCATGTGAGAACCCATTACAATAGAAGTGGGGTTGGAAATAATTAGGTTTTCTGAAGGTGAAGCAGGTAGTACTACAGGAAACGTTTATACTTTTCTTTATTCTTTTCCCTCATGAGAAAATAAATAATAATATGAAATAATTGTGTAGAAGGAAAGCGATTAAAGTTTTTGGGCTTATGAAAAAAAAAGTTTTGCTGAAAATGCCAATAATTAGGCAACAGCTGATCAGAGACGGAGAGAAAAAGAGGTTCTGCGTGTCTGCGCTCTCCTCCTTCCTTTGCCTGCCATTGTCCGCCTGTAGCTGGGGAACTAAAATAGCTAGAAACATGGTCCAAAAACAAAAATGTTCAAAATCGTATGCAGGTTATTTTTACAAATAGTAATTTTTTATGGTATTTCTTGTCTTTGAGATAATTCAGTCCAAAGTTGAAGGTCTCGTTGCACCTTAAAAAAAACTAAAAAAAGTCTTAATGAGTGTATTCTCTTACATTTTTCCTCCTAAAATTCATCAATTAGTCTCATCAAGAAGAGGGAGCCTTGAGACTAGGCTCTTTTCGTCTTCTCAGGACCCTCCCTTCCCATTATTTGTTTTCAATTAAAAGAACCTAAGACATTAGGTATTCTATTCTCAAAGAAGAGAGTTTATTTTCAGGGAGGTGTCTACTACGTAATTTAAAGGTACATAAGGTTTTGCCCTCTTTTTCAAGAAACTGTCTTCACTGTTTTTTCTGGGGAACAGGTAATGCGGTTTTCCTGTAGTTTCACTGATTAATGGGGTTTTATCCTAGGTTTCTCTTGACATTTTTTGATGTTTTTGAGGCCAAAAAAAAACGGTTTTTTTTTTAAATTACATCTAATTGAACTTTCTTCCCGTTTTTTTTGGACCTTCCAAATCCAAACATGGGATTTTCCACTACCATTTTTCTGAAAGTCTTCGTGATGTCTGACCGTTTTGACTCATCCTAGTCTCTAGCTTTACCCTAATGACTCTTGATCAGATTCCGGATCAAATTCTATACTGCATGTGAATACAAATTACGTGTTAGCCAATGATAAAAACTAGAGAAATTAGTCAAAAGATTTCCAGAAACACGGCAAAATTTTGTAGTGGGTCGTGACGTCGCCTTCCTCTGATGACTCCCTCCCTTGTTTCTTCTTGCCTAATAAATTGATAGTGTCATAAGCTATACTTCAAATTGTTTGGCACCACTCGTTCTGATCAGAGAACGCTTTGGTCTGTTTGACATGACAGAATCGTTGGGATGTTGTGTTCACTGGTATGTTTGGTTTACTTCATGGGTGGTCGGGATTTGACCGGCTACCGTAACCCTGGCTGTATAAAATTCTGTTGTTCATATATAACTTTTGGTACCTGACATTTTCTTGTGTCAGTGAGGATACACAATACACGGAAAAAATATTGTTATTTCTTGGTTTGTTTCATTTGGACGAGCTTCATCTGTCGGGAAAGTGATTGTACAAAAAAGTTGTCAACTGCAAAGATGGAGGTCGAGCTATGTTCAATACACGAACTATTTAGAAGCCCAAAAAAGTTTTTTGACTGCGTGGCGCATGCTCGGAGGTGTTTGTATCTTTTTGAACGATACTGTTATCTTGAAAATGTTTAGTTTTTGGTTTGCATCATCCATGACCAACCGGGCCCGCCGGGCCCTGCAATAACTTTTCTCCAAATCGAAATTATGGGCTCAGAAACGTTTCAAAATAGAGACCTTGGGGAGTTCTACAATTCCAAAAATTGAGAATCACGGGTTGACCAATCTGAGTTGAAAGGACTAGGCTAGCGTGCCCGGGCCCTGATATTTTTTGCCCGGACACCCTAGCCTGTCCCGTGGTCTTTTGATTGGTCGAACCCTGATTCTAATTTCTCAGACCTGTAGAACTCACTGAGGTCTTTGTTTTGATATGCTTCTGAGCCCACATTTTCGATTTGGAAAAAAGTTGTTGTATGGCCCACGCCGGGCGCCGCGAGCCCGGTCGGACATGTATAATTTGCATGTGTTTCGAAAAATGAAACTACCAAACTCCACTGTTCGCTTATAATTTTTCTCAGATTTTCACCAAAAACACTCACACTCAAACTCATTTTCTAGTTCCTCATTAAAATTGTAGTCATGGTAGTGTTCCATCACTCTATGAACACTTGTAGTGTTGTGACGTCTTTATATCATTAAAAAAATGGGAAAGAAGTGAATGGAAAATTCAGAAAATCATAGTACAAAATACTAAATGTTCTCATCATTTTTCATCATAATGAACGCCTTGAGGAGGTGGGGTTTATAGAGCATAATCCGCCGCTTCGGAGGGTATTTAGGATGGCTTTCCGACTATTTATCACAAATTTCATAATTAATTTTCGGAAATCTTCGTGTAATTTAGGAATTAGTTTGGTGTAGTTTGAGGCGTGTGTTGGGTGGAGTAGGTTTTGAAATAAGTCATTTAGTAATGTACCCAAGTGGATTTTAGAGAAAATATAAAAACTATCGTATCTCGGTTAGATTTGGTCCGAATTCAATGGAAGGTTGGTTTTCGGAATCAGCAGTTTAAGACGGGTTGAAGGAGTATAATCATTAGGTACTTAGATATTTTTGGGATCATAGGTGCCATCAAGGAACGCTAGAAGTTTTCGGGTTTTAGAAAGATATTCTCAAAATTCAATGAAGTTTGAAATCTGAGCATAGTGCATTTTTTTCGGAATATGGAAAAGTTCAATCGTCTTTTTTGTTCACTTCATGACCTTTTTCACATAGCGATGATTTAACCGTTCAGACAGAATGATCACAAGAATTGAATATTTAGTTATAAGCTGGTTCGATAAGTTTGATTTTCAAAAATCTTTGAGCAATAGAAGCGTCATTGGAAAATTTCGGCCAGACCCGTCCTGGAATGGAATTTTTGGAAATTTTCGAAAAATATTTCGAAAATGTTCAACTTTCACACCATTTCCACCCGGAATGCATTCTAAAACACCATTTTATCATAAAATTATTCCAAATTCAGCTCTGAAATGTCTGCCCATTCCAAGTATCAAAAGCAATAGTTTCAAATTTTCAGCTAAGACCCCATCTTCCTAAAAATCTAACCTTGAAAGCTCATTTATGAACCATCAATCCGATTTTAGGTGTTGAAGAACTCTTGCGTACCTAAAATCTATCAGCAGCCAAACTAGGGACCAATCAAATATAGTTTGATTGAAGAAAAGCATAACAGTCACGAAATATATAGCTGTTTCTGCTAAGTCATATCTAACCGGTCCCTAGTACATAAGCCTAGGACTCTCAATACTCGAAGATTTGGATCTTCTTGACTTACAAAGACAGAATCACACCGCCAGGGGAGTTCTGAAAATCTTGGTTGTTATTAGTCCCTCTCCTCTAACAGATATGTAAGTTTACCAAAAAATCAATGTTCACATTTTATCCATCATCAAAAAATTTTCAATGCTTGCCTACGTATCTCCGCCAAATTTTAATTCTCTCTTAGAATCATTAATTCCCGTGTTTTGGGAGATGATGCCTAGAGAGCACATTACGCCTGTGCTAATCAGCCGATGATCCTCCTTCTCCACGAAGAAGCATACCTCCCCATTAATTCTCATCACTGGTTAATACCATTTAGACAACAAACATCTTTTTTGACATATCTATCTATACATACACACACTGTCATAATTTTCTAAATCTTGTTTATATTGGGTATTATGTCATTACGAAAATAGAGATGATGAGGCGTAGGAGGGAGGAGTTTAATGGGATATTCTGGGGATTTCGTTATTATTGGTGTGTGGTTTTTTAAGAGTTGCTATAGTTTGTGATCAATGGCTTACTGTAGATTCTTGGTTGCATTTTTGTTTCCTTCTGGATGTTCGGACAGATAGTTTCGAGTTTCTGCGGTTATTGTGGTTTTGAAAAATTACCGTATTCCCATGAATTTCGCTTTGAGACCCATGGGTTCTAGATTTTTGAATCCAATCTGTCAAGGTGGTTCTCGGGAACATAGTCATTGGTTTTCGAATTTTTGGTACCAAAAATTTAACATCAATCTATCTCGATCAGTTTTGTCCCAATCTCCTTGAGATCTAGATTTTCAAAATGTGCAGGTCAAGACCGTTGAAACGAGTGAAATCATGATTAGGTTTGGGCCCATTCTCATTTTTGAGATAAGCGGTTTCGCCACGAGATCCACCCTAACTACCGTAACTTGGCCAGTTGCGCTTCTAGACTGTTAGAACCAGTATTTTTGAAAACACCATGTTCGAAAAAGTATAGTTTCCTTTGAAATTATTTTTTCAAAACTGAAATGATCAAAATCTGCTTGTTTCTGATTCATTAGACTACTGTTGTTTTTCTTTTTTTCGAAATTTCAGTTTTGCATTTTTCTAATATTTTCTGTTTCTCATGTGACTTGATTGACTCTTCCTCTTTCTTTTCTTGCCATAATTTATTATTTTTTGTATTCAGGTCACCAAAACGAAATTGTATGAGCAGAATCCGTTCGATCTGCAAAGGGAAAAAAGAAGGACTTTGAGAAGGTACAATTGTACTTCTTTGCAAATTGAATTTAAAGAAGCCACTTCTTTTTTTTTTGTATTCTAGTTAGCCTAGATGAACTCGGTGTTCTCATTAGACATTAATGAAAATGGGAAGTTTAGAAACTTTAGGCCAAATGGGGAGGAGTTTAGAGGGATAGGGACTTTAATTTTGAGAATAGAAATTCTCTATAAATTTGCTGAGATCTAATTGTTCCTAGGTTCCAAAAAGTTTGGGTACAAACATACCTTAAAGGTGGTGGAACAGGAAAGCTACGGGGACTTTTTCGGAGACCTTTCATGCAATTTTGCGTAAGCGTGTTGCTGTTGTAAACGGTGTTTACGGAACTTCTTTTACTGTATTACAAAATTTACAAACACCGCGCGCTGCAACACGCTTACCTAAAACTTTATTTTTGTAGTTACCGTGAATACTGTAATAGAGGCCCACTTTTAATAGAGGCCCACCCTACAATAGAAGTCAATTTTCGGTGTGATTTTTCTCTATATTTTTTGTATTTTTCACCGTTTTTGAAGCCCACCTGTAGCTGAGGCTCATCCTGAAGGCCCATTCAAAAAATAGTATCCCATGCATGATGTGTTCAAGTAGAAATTTTCTGAAAATAATTAGGGCAAATCTGTAGATCTTGAAAAAGTTTCAGCGCATTCAGTTTTAAACCTTTTTAAACGGTTTGAGGCTTAAAAAATCCGCAATGTCAGTCTTCACAAATGTTACTAAATTTCAGCTCTTGAAAAATTTCTAGTTTGCTGAAAACCTAGAAAAATGAGTTTTCCCAGTGGATTTTTTCCCATTTTCTAAGAATCTTTTCAACTAGGTTAGTTTTTGACCGATTTCCTCAGTCTTTGGCTTAATTTGTTCCATTTTAGAATGGCAACATTTGTTACTCTTTGAGAAATAATGAAATTTTTTTCCAGCCAGTAAACCAGAAAATAAAGAAAAATAGAAGCGTGGGGGTTCAATATTTACGGTAACTTTTTTGTGCAACCACTTTCTAGCCAGTTGTATTTTGTTTGAAGGGTAAGCTCCCATGTGTGTTTTAGCCAAAAATTTTTGAAGGCTAGAAATAATCATCAGTTACGTGGCACATGCTCAAAGTCAGCCAAAATCTACTGAAAAAGTATCCTGAAACCAACCAGAGTTCTTCTCACTCTTAGTCACTTTCAATTTCAATCTCCAGAAATCCGCAGAAACTTGTTTTCCACAATCCTCCCTCACATATATATTTTCAATTTCCGGCAAGCGGGTTCTCCTTTCATACTCTCAGTGCATTTCATTTTCTTTTTCCCAAATCAGTGCCTTTTTTTCATCAACTTTTTCTATTCATTTTTTACTCATTTTTTCCTAGTTTTTTCTATTTTTTCTGTTTTGGTATGAATTTTAGTGGGGTGTTTACCCGAAATACTAAAACAAAATTTTCGAGGCATTTCACCCTATTTTTTCCTTGGAATTAGTTACCCCTCCCCCAATGGAGATTTTATAGAAATTCCCATCAGAGTTTGGTAGTTCACTCCACCCCTGGCCAATCCCAAAAAAAGAAAGACCGGAAACCCAAAATAATTACATTCCAATTTGGGAATGACGGGGTGGATTAATCCAAAGTATAGAAAGTGTGAAAGAGATAATCATTAATCACCTACACCCCTCTCTTTTCTAACTCATTGAGGGAGAGTTAGAGAGGAAATTGCTTTAGAAGCTTGCCTCAATCCTTTTTCATCTATTGCGTGGTACTTTTAGATTTTTTTCCGGTTTCAAATTAAAAAAGAGTTGGTTGCTTCAATGGAGGAGTACTGTAGATTGAAAAGTTTTTTCTATTTAGTAAAGGAATTGTTCTGTGTGTGTGTCCAACACTAACCACTGAGTAAGCGTTTTATTTCTATGATATTTGGAGCTCGGGCTGCTGTAGGGTTACGGTAGCTACAGTGACTGAACAACACTAAAAAGCTAGAAAACGGGGTTAGAATGGTCAGATTTTTTCCTTTTTTTTCCTATTTTTACTTGGACCCTCAATAGAACAAGCAATCTCAGTAGTTTGAGTATTCTGAAAATTGCACTGGGAAGCTCTGGATGACATGCCTTCCAGAAAATTCTGTCTTTTTCCAGAAACCTTTACAAACTTAATGAAACGTTAGAACACATGATAATTTTGGCGGGAATTCGAATTTTCAGATCTTGCTTCTTCCCACCCCACTTCCCTCAAGTCTTTCTTGATGGATGCACCATGCAGTTAAGATTGGAGGTGCAACCCTCCAATTTTCATTTCTTTTTGGTGCCGTCTCGTTAATTTTTGTCGTCCTCAGCTCGTCTTTCTTCCCTACTAGTTAGTAACACATCCGGATTTTGGATGTTACTCCCCCTCTTCCAAATAGTTAGTGGTTTTCCATGATCCCACATTTTTTTCATGCTGGACTATAGGAATATATAGGTTTTTGGTGGTCGCATGGACAATTTTTTCTTAGATTTCGTAAAACTGATAGTCTTGGGATCAGACACAATTTCAGGACAATCAGAATTGGAGTGTGTAAATTTTGGAATACTGTACAAGTTTTGGTCCTGCCACGATATAAAAGAATAAAGTATCTTTGTTAACTTTTGCCCCATCCAATTGAGATTAGGGCAGTATGAATCAATTCATCAGGACCGCTCAGATAAGAATTTCAGATTTCGAAGAGAACTAAAAGTCACGAGGTGTAGTCTAGAAAGCATTGGCTCATTGGGAAAAAATCTCCGCCAATCTCTTTTTCTCGCTCGAAAAAATGTATAAATAACTAATTTGTCCTCCACCCATTTACCTCTCTCTCTCTCCCGTTTTTCGTCGTTTTTCTAAATGAAACAGACCCCACTCTTCACTTTCCCGTCTTCTTTTCCTTCTCATCTACTTCATCGAAAATTCAATTAAACGTTAAAACGTAGGTAAGATTGAAGAAAGAAAGGAAGAGGGCTGTGGTGCCCCCGACGAATTCATTCAAAAACAAATTATGTGCTCAAAAGGAGAGCTCCAATCTCCGGCAGTTTTGGGTAATTACTCGTGTGTGTTTGAGTTGGAGAGAGTTGTTGAGAAGTAATGGAGCAGCTACTGAGGCTACCAGAAAAAAAACTTTCTAGAGAGTTTGGTTTCATTCTATGAGCTCTAATTCTAATTTACCTTCGGTTTGTCCTTCTGTAAAATTTTGATCAAGGCTCAGTATGAGCCCAGTCTTTACTTGTTCGTCGCTGCGCTTCTCAATCCTTCCCCCGAAATATAAAAAGTTTGAATTTTTACAACATTTTTTTTCCATGAATTTTCGAACTTGCGCCAAAAATTCTTTAATGCAAATTCCCGCCAAAAATTTTGAATTTTTGAATCCCCGCCGAATTTTCGAACTCTCGTATTCCCGCCAAAATAATTGTATATGGAGAGATTCTTCTGGAAGACACCATAATATTTTGAAAACTAGCTTCTAGAGTGGCGTTTCAACTTACTGTAACTACCGTAATCCTACAGTAATCTTTACCATTTTTTGTCTGTGTACTGTTGGGGTCCCGTAGATACTACACGCGAAAATTGGAATAGTTCCGTTCATTTCGTTTTCGAGGTTACTGTAGATGTCGTAGGTCTACAGTGATCGGAGCCTTAAAATTGAAAAAGCGCTCGGTGAGCCAAGACTTCATGCCAAATATGGTATCAAACGGTTCAGTGGCACAAAAGGTACTCAGTGATAAGGTATGGGCAAACAGACACACAGACAGACAGAGCTCTGAAATCTTCGAGTCCGATGATCATCAAAATGTTTTCTACTATAATAAGTCCATCTGAGGCAATTTCTGTGCATGGGTTCCACAGCGTAATGGAAAAACTGTATCTACCACTTAATTGTCTTTAACACTCGTGAACTCTTGGCCGATTTTTAAAAATTGCCTTTTCATTTTTTTTTGTGTGAGTATTTCTCATTGGCGGGTATGTCCCCTTTTTGGCTTTAACCCCCCTCCCACCCCCCTTTGACTTTGATTACCCATTTCCGGAGTCTCTTTCTTTTCTCTTCCTATTATCCCCCTTCCCCCAATTTTTTTCTGGAGCTCTATATAATTACTTTCGTCTCTTTTTTCTGATCCGTTACGAGTTTCGGGTGGTTGAATTGGGCTTTGGTTTCAGTAGAGCTGATGGGTTCGATAGTAGAAGGAGGGTCGGGAGTTGATAAAGAGGTCACAAGGATCCCGTTGTCATGGTTACTGTAGTTCTGGTTTTAGGGGGTCTAGAATTTCTGGATTTTCGTAGTGAGACCCACCTTCAAAACTTTGTTATTGAGCTATCTAATTCCTAGACTTTTTAGGGGATCCTTATGTTTGCCTTCTTGTCCAGAAATATGTTTTCTCCTTGCTGTTCCTGTCCTTTCGAAAATTAAAATGTACGGCAACCTCACAAGGTGACCGATTTTTCTGTCGCGGTGTCCAGATATCTGCAGCTAGGGTAGTCTATCTGCAAGAATATTTGGCAATGTATACCATTTTCCCTCTGTAGCTCCTAGTGTACGGATGTTCATTTCCCTTGGAATTCTCACTCAGCAGACCGTGGATCTTGTTATGTCTATCTGTTCATTTAAGATCCGGATGTCCGTTGGTCTTTACTTTCTCTGTTATGTGCTACAATACCAGAGCATCCTCCGGTGTGACCGTCTCGTCTGTCACGGCTTATATCCGGATGTCCATTATTTCTTGATCGACGCTTTTTTTCAATGAAAAGTAGTGCGCTAGATCCCCTTTCGGTCAGTCGATCTGTTTGTTCCGATATCCGCAGCTTCATAATCTATAAACAAGAATATCTGCCATCTATCTCAATTTCTGTCTGTAGCTCTTTATGTACGGATGTCTAGCACAGTCTCGCTTACCCTGTTCACCTGACCTGGGGTTTCGTTGTGTCTGCCTGTCTGTCTCATCCGAGACCCGGATGTTCATTGGATCCCACCCATCCCTGCTACGTTTTTTGCAGCACAACCAGCCTGCCCCCGGCGTAACCGACTTGTCTGTCACGGCTTATATCCGGATGTCCATTATTTCTTGATCGACGCTTTTTTTCAATGAAAAGTAGTGCGCTAGATCCCCTTTCGGTCAGTCGATCTGTTTGTTCCGATATCCGCAGCTTCATAATCTATAAACAAGAATATCTGCCATCTATCTCAATTTCTGTCTGTAGCTCTTTATGTACGGATGTCTAGCACAGTCTCGCTTACCCTGTTCACCTGACCTGGGGTTTCGTTGTGTCTGCCTGTCTGTCTCATCCGAGACCCGGATGTTCATTGGATCCCACCCATCCCTGCTACGTTTTTTGCAGCACAACCAGCCTGCCCCCGGCGTAACCGACTTGTCTGTCACGCCTTATATCCAGATGTCCCAGCTCTCTGCCTCTGTTTTAATTATGTTCAACTCCTTTACTCACTCCTTTCTGCCTTCATCAATGTCCTCCTTCTCTCCATCCAAAGCTATTCTTAATTAATGAAAGCCTTTTTTTTCTTTCCTTTCCTTGAGAGTCCCTAACGAGGAGTGTTGTCCCTCCAAGAAGAAGAAGAAGGCAGATATCCAACATTCCTGAGTTTTTTCTTCCCCATCTTCTTCTTACTTCTACTCACCGTGTCTGCCTCATTAGCTCATTTCATCCCCCTCCCAATACATGCCAACAAGACGAATACGCCGCTAATTTCATTAATTTTGTTCCGTCTTCTCCTCAGTCAGGGAAGGCTTGAGAGCTGGCAGGAGGACATGTGTGTTTACCCCTTTGGTCTTAATACCTCTTGAGATATGAACGCTTGCAGAAGTATTTTTGGGAGTTCTCCTGATTTTTGGGCGGTTTCTGAGCCTAATTATGGGCGGAGGTGGCTTGAAAATCATAACTTTGAAGATTTTTCCAGAGCTTGAAATATTTTTTGGGTTTTTGAGGTTTTGATGGCCTCAATTGAGGTTTACCTTTTTGGACGGTTTTCCAGCCTAATTATTGGTGGAAGTGGCTTAAAAATCACAAGTTTTGAGGATTTTTCTGAAAGTCCTTACTTTTTTTGAGAAGCTTTTGAGATTTTGAGAGCAAAAATGATTTAGATTGAGGGCTTTTCTTATGTTTTTTTTTTCATAATCGTTAGGATTTTAGAAAAAAACAGAGACAAAAACTCTCCTAAAATTTATATTGGTATTTTAGATTTTCAGATCATTTTTTGACCTGAAAAATCTCTTGTTTGAACCTAAAACTCCACAGAAAGTCTTATCTGTGTTTTCCTCGTGGCTCGACCCACTTTTTGCAAGTTTCCTGATGGTGCTACTGGAACTGACCAAGATCCGGCAAATTGACGGTTTTCGTGATGGGACCCATGACCGAATTGAACGCCCCAGTATCGAACTGTTTCAGGTCAACACTGTCCTAGTTACCCCAATTTCATTATGATTTTTTCGCAAAGATGTAAACTCTTTTTTCGGTTTTTGACACTTCTAAAAATATCTATTTTCATATATTTATATATACACACCTCTTTCTCAATCCTATCAA
Organism: Caenorhabditis brenneri; assembly: GCA_000143925.2. Classification (NCBI taxonomy): domain Eukaryota; kingdom Metazoa; phylum Nematoda; class Chromadorea; order Rhabditida; family Rhabditidae; genus Caenorhabditis; species Caenorhabditis brenneri. Next base: position 196,971 of record GL379955.1, read on the forward strand.
CCAAATCCATCCGTATGTCTACTAGTCTCTTCTGAAACTACAACTCAAATTCAAAAATGTTCTGTTCGTTTCGAATCAGTTTTAGAACATTCAACCCACTTTCAGAAACTGAAATCTATACGACTATAGTAAGCTCCAAATTGTTTTGTAATGGTAGATCAGACTGAGAAATGATTTTCATGCATTTCTTCCGATGTCAATCGATATAGTTTTATGATGTTTTCTCTAGTTTTTCTTTGTTTCTTTTTCGATTTTATCAAATTTATGACCTTTCCGAGTTTTTTTGGAGTTTTTCAGCACGGGTTCGGTTTTGTGATTTTTCATTGTTTTTTCAATAATGTAGCTTCAAGAGTTGACCTAATGAAATTAGAGAAAGCTAATTTCAAAATAAAAAGTTAATTTCAATTTTGAGAAATCTCTACCGCTCTTATTCCTGACCAGATAGTCCCGTTTTTCTTCGTTTTCATGTTGAAATTCACTTTTTCAAATATGATTTTCGAAAATTCTTTTTCACTTCAATACTTCTCCTGATTTTTGAATCAAAATCATCCGTAAATTCGTCGAACGATTTCTCGCGTGTTTACTTACAAAACCATTTCCAGATTTAACGACGACAAGCATTGAACTCCGTGGATACCAACCAATTTTCACAGATTTTGAGGAGCTTTTTTGGGGTTACTGTATTTTATAATCTTCAGTTCAAAACTAGAAGTTTTTTACTTTTTGACCTGAATCAGTGCTCGCCTGTATCACGTTTTGAACTGGGAACCCCGTTTCCGCCGATTTCCAATTTTAGAAACCCGTAGTGTTTCTCCTCACGGATTCTAACATTTTTTTCGTTAAACCACTTATAAATCCTTTTCCCTTGATTTTTTTCCCAGAAAATCTCTATTGTGTCAGCGATTTTCTATCTGAATACCGTTGTACTACAGAATTTGGGGCACATTTTTCTATTTCTCTCCAATTTCAACCGGAAAAGTCAATGATTTTTTGTCGTTTCAACTTCTTCTCATAGAATTCTGTGGATTTTTCCCTGGTTTTGACCAGGAAATCATCAGGTTTTTCCACTTTCATTCGTCTGAAAACTCACCAGTTATTATGATTTTTGACCTGGGGTTACGATTATGTTTCTAGGAAATTTTTATTTCAAAATGTCCAGATTCACTGGTTTTTGAGCCAAATTTGGGGACCAAAAACCTCAAAATCTAAAACTCCTCTCCTTCCATTCTAATTTTTAATTTCTTAATCCACTTACTTCTTTACTTTGTCCGTCCTCCTCCATCTTCCTCTCTCCTTCTCTCACACTCATCGAATCCAGGAAAGCTCATTAGCTCATTTGTTGTCTGTGTGTCTCCCCTGTGTTGGACAACGGATGGAGGAAAAGAAGAAGAAGGGAAGAAGGGAGGGGGACACATTTTGAATGGGTATGCAATTAGCAATCGATGCAAATTAATTAAACAAACACACAAGCTGCCAGTAGTAGTAAGGGAATACGGGGAGAGAAGGAGGAGGAGGTGAGGGAGAAAGAAGGCAAAAACCCCCTTATCCTGGTGAAGGCACGAAAAAATAAATGAGCACCTTTTTCCTTTTTCAACTAATTATGATTGGTTTATGTCCTTATAGTCTATTCTGTCGAAAGCGCACCTGAACTAGTTGGAGCTACCAACGATTCAAAATCAGAAAGTCAAAATGTTTTTTATTTCATGTCAAGGATCCCAAAATTTTTTTTAACCTTGAAAGCGCAATTAACAAATTTTGAGATCACCACGAAATTTGGGTTTGAATAAGTATAATCATGACCAGATTTGGGATTTTTTGGGTCCCACCACGAAAATTCGATCTCTGTCAGCTCTGCTATCGTATTTATGATCATTGAAAGTTAAAACTAGAATGCCCACACAGTAGGCAATGGAGTTTCGGGTTTTTAGGTCCCCAAAAACTTGAGCATGTTTTGATTTTTGAACTTTTTGTTAATGTCACTGTCTTCCCGATTTTTGGGTTTTCGCAATTTTTGGGCCCGTCCGCGAAAAAATAAAAACTACCGTATCTTGATCATTTTCTCTTAAAATTTTATGAGAATTGTGCCAGCGCGTCACGACTTTTCGAATAAATAGGTATTCGGGTCTCGCCACGAATTCGAAGGTCGATTTCGACCTTATTTATTCAAAATGGTCTTACAATCGGCGCTTTGAATCGAGATTCGCATTTCGAATTTTTCGATGACCATGTGCCTTTAAACCATACATTTCATGTTGAGACCAAAAATGGAAGGTTTTGATAAGCTTCTGTTAGATCACAAATTTTTTTTCTGAATCCTGTTTCTGGATTTCAGTGCTACCGGATCATTCTAGACCTCATTCTTAACTTCATCAGGCATGCCAATTTTAATTTATGTGTTTCTAGAAATTTCCACATAGCTCAAACTCAATAATTAGAAAAGGTAAAATCTCTCGCTCATACCCTCGTGATACATATATCTTCGTGAGAAATTGAGAAATTAGAAATTAGAAATAAGAAGAGGAAAGAGCACCTGCCTCCTGACTGACTGGTCACACACATACAAACAACCATCATCATCTTCATCATCACACACACAAACACCCTAAAACTAGTAATTAACACAAATTATTTTGGAGAATTGAAAGGGGAGGTGTCTGAGAGGATTATACATGTTTCCGAGAAGGCTAATATGGTTTTTCGATCAGAATATGTTCTGACCTTTTATCCCTTGGAGCTGGCCAAAGATTTGATGAAACTCGAGACGGTTTTCTTCTATAAAATTTTGTTTTGAACTACTTGAAACTAATAGTTTTGATCTGAGCAACGCCTGTTTTGAATTGGCGGCAAAAAATAAAGAGAGAGAGAGAGAGAGAGAGAGAGAGAGAGAGAGCGCGCGCGTACGCGCAGAGAAATAGACATTCTGCGTGTCTGTCACACTCTCGCTCTATCACTTCTTTTTAAGTTTGACCTTTTGTATCTCTGGAGCCAGAAGAGCTAGAAAAATGGTTCAAAAGACAAACATGTGTAAAATTCAATGTTGATCATTTTTGTAATTGACAATTTTTTGACAGCGTTCTTAGTTTTTGAGATAAATTGGTTTGAAGCTCAGCTCATTTTAAAGGCCGAAAGAGCTGGACAATATGGGAAATTTTACGGTCATCATATTATGAACAACACCTAGTCTTAGCCTTTTTTCAGTTGATTCCTCTAAAACAAAATTCAATTTCAACTCAAAAAAGCGAAAAATCTACGTAAAACTCAAATTAATTAGATTGATCTTCCAAATGAAAAAGGAGGATCAGGAACAACAAATTTTTGGAAGAAATGAAAAATTAATCCGTCCACCCGCCAGTTTTTCATTGTTGAAAAAGATTTACTTGGAATTAGCAAATTTGAAATAATGGAATGGAGATTACTCACATTTTGACTTTTCGTTCATTATTTTTGGATTTTAGTTGGAAATTATGTAAAACTATTCAAAAACAGTAAATGTACTAGATAAATCTTATGAAAAATCTCTTGAACCGATTTCTAGCTGTTCTAGATTCAGAATTTAACTTCAATAGGCGACAGACACACAGATTGTCTCTGTCTCAGCGCTCTCCTGAAAACCTATATTTCTTTTGTATGAATTCCATTATTTTTAATTACATCCTTAAAATGATTCCAAAAATTGAAAAATGTACCTAAATAATAAGACGCCTACTACCTCTTCTTCCCCCTTCTCCTCTTTTCATAATTAGACCCCTCTTCAAGTCATAAGAATTTTTATTCTTATGACTTCTTATTTGCTTCTTATTCTTAAATTTTCAAGGTGTCGTCATGTGTGATGAGATTTCTCAAAGAAAAAAGAGCTAAAAATTCCAGATACTCGATTAGCTCCGCCCATTTTTGATTTTGAGAATTGGCGATCCCAAAAAAACCAGTCAGACTGTATTTTTCTCTGCGCGCTCTTTCTCCCACTTACTCGAATATATTTTCCTGATTTTCATGGAAAATCCCCATATATTTTCCGTCTAACAAATATTTCTCTTTGGTAGCCTTTCGTTGATTAATCTAGTAATCAATGCGCCCCGGTGCCAAATAAATATAAAATCACAATTACTTTCTCCAATCTCTCCTTCTCGCCTTATTTTGTCTCATGAGCTCCTAGTCAACGCCGCCTTTAATTTGATTGTTTAATTCGATTCCCGTTATATCACCTATATTAATTTTCTCGTTGTCGTCAAACCGACACCTTTTCTTTTTATTTTTACACATATTATTTTTCATTTAGCCTTCCGTTTCTTTTTCCAGATGTGGCAACTCCATGGATACCGAATATCGACGATGGGGATCGTATTTCTTTTTTGGCGTACTGTAGCTGGCGGGGAACATAATTTTTCGAATTTCCTTCCTGGCCACAACTCTCAACTAGACCAGTTTCGAGTGTTTTTTCGAGCACAGTAGCTGATTTTTGAACTGAATATTGTTTCTTAATTTTCGAATTTTTACCCACTTTTCAGCTCGATATCCTAAACTTTCTTACCAAAAAACTTCCGAAACTCGCTTTTGGGCCAGTTTTTGGGGTTACTGTTTTCCTATTTCAGCCTGAATATACTTTTCCGAAGGAGAACTGTACCTGATTTTTCATTTAAAGGTGGTAGAACAGGAAAAAATAATTTTTCTAAAATTTCAAAATTAGATACCTCTGGTGGGTTCGAACTCAGGGCCAGCCTGGCGCATCACCAAACACGCTACCGTCTGCGCTATGCGACCGGAAAAGCGCGACGACCAGGTTTGCCTATAACTGCCGGCAGAGAAAAAAGTCCCCGAAAAGTCCCCGTAAACTTTCATGTTCCACCACCTTTAAAAAGTGTCTCATTTTTGTGAACTTTCAGGTTACTGTAGCTGGTGGGTATCGACCGAGAATTCCAGTGAATTCAGAATTTTTAACCCCGCAGCCTCAAATTGTCCTTAACTAGACTTGTTTCACAAGATTTTGAGAGTACTGGAGACGATTTTTTGATTTGTAAAATTTCGTTTTGATTCCTTTCTTCCCGCCCGAAAATCCTGGATGACGTATCCTCCAGACATCAATGTCTCCTAATTACCTACCAGAAACTGAAGCCTTCTCTCTCTCTCTTGCTCACTTCCTACCCATTTACTTTCGATTACTTCCGAACCCCCTTCTCCAAATTCTCCTTTTATTTTTCTCATTCCCCAAAATTACTTTCAAGGATCCTTTCTCTCTAGATTAGGGTAAGATGTCTCATCAATCTAGTTTAGCTTTCCTTTCCACTTAATTTGGTTTCTTTGGATTTTCTATCGTCTTCGTTATTTTCTGAAAATGTTCTGAATTTTGGATGTACTAAATATTACTATTTTGAAAAAAAAAAACTGATCACAGTAACTCTAAGTTGCAGAAGAGAGAAAGGGAGAGAGTGAAGAGGAAGAAATGGTCTGATATCCTTATATGGGGGAGATGACTTTTCACTAGCGAACCGTGTATTTTTTTTCTGATTTTTTTTTAATTGCCGCTGAAATTTCTGTATTTTTTGAATTCCCGCAAAACTATTAATTTTTTTAAATCCCCGCTAAAGTTACGGAACTTTTTGAATTCCAGCCAAATTTTCTGTATTTTTGAATTCCAGCCAAATTTTTCGCATTTTTTTAGTTCCCGCCAAAATTTCTGTATTTTTTGAATTCCCGCCAATTTAATGAATTTTCGAATTCCAACCAAAATTTTGAGTTTTTTGAATTCCTGCCAAAATTTTTTAATTTGTTGAATTTTGATCATTCATAGATAGATATCCGCCGTATTGAGCAAAAAAAACATTTTCAAGACCAAAACTCAAAAAATCCCCCTAAACTACCTGTTTATCTTCCCTAGTTTCTTCACAGGATACCCCCCTATGTTTTTTTCTAGAAATCAAAAATGTGTGTTGTTTTTGCAAGAGGACCCCTTCTCAGGAGTGTGTTCTTTTAATCCGATCAGACCAGAAGATGATGAGCAAAGAGAGACGAATGAGATGTCTAATTAATCATTTTAATGGCGCTTTAATCCGGAATATAGCTGGAAATGAATTAAGCGAAGAGCGATTTTTCAGTGGAATTTTTTTTATTTTTTGTAGTAGTTTTGTTGAAATTTCGTTGAAAAACTAGGAACTCTACAACAACTTCAACTTCACCATGAAAACGGAAATTTCTTTCTAACTTTTGTGAGGAGTTTTTTGCTGTTTCGATGGTCAAAATTTCCCGTTTTTACACATGTTTAGCCCCTAGAACATCATAAATACTCTATTTATAAGAAAGTAGTAAGGGAGGTACTCTACTAATTGATATAAGATGAGAAGGAGTGGATGGATGAAAAAGCAGAAGATAGATATGGCTAGTCGAATTAAGGAGAGTCACACCAAAAATAATTTGATTCATTCCGTAAAAGGACGACTTTCTTATTTTCCCTCTCCCTCTCTCATCATTTTGCTTTTCAAAAATCCATAAAAGGTTAGATAATAGGAATTTCGGGAATAAATATTTTTGAAGCGGGGGATTTTTTTTTCTCAAAAAATCCTGAATTTTCGTTCATTTTTTACCTAGAAAGTCAATTTTCTGCTTGCTCTAAAACTCCATGTTTACTTTTGAAAAATCCTGAAAATTTTTCGATCCGAATAACTGATTTTTATAACTAAAAATATCGGATTTTTAGCCCAAAAATCCCAAATTTACTTCAAATTTTTCACCGCTTCCTTCGAAAATCCCAATGTTTTATCATTAAATTCACAATTGAAACTGTTGTTCCTGTTAATTTTTTTCATCATGAAAAAGTACAATTATTCGCTCTAGAGCTCCTGTTTTTTCTACTATGCATCGTTGGGAAATACCCTTCAACTTTTCAAAAATATACATGTCTATTTTTTTAGTTTCCCAATCTAGTAAACTCGAGAATCTTGAATTTAAAAAAATTGGCATGAAATTTCATCATTCTACAAATATTCTTGTATTTTCTTGACCTTTTCTGACTACCAAAGTCCTATTTTTGGAAATTCCCAAAAAAGGCGGTCAGAAACTTTATAAAAAGATAAGCCAACTAGCAGATCCTCTCATCCACAGATGTTTTTCTAACCAAGTTTTGACGTAAAAACTGAGATCCTTAATATTATTCAGGGATTTTCAGAGGATTTTCAATTTAATGTGTGGAACATCAATGCTCCACACACGGGTAACGTGGGAGGTTTAGGTGCGGGAAAAAGTAAAATTCACGGACATTTTTGATGTGAAACTGGGTGAGAAGGATTCAGTAAAGCTAGAAAAATGATTTGAATGAACAACAGGTTCTCGGTATTCAGAATTTGTACTTTTCAACCTGCACGTTACTACCAAGTTTTTTGTTCTATGATTGCTATTTGTACTGTAATGACCGACTTTTTGATCTACTTTAATTTTTGGTCCCGCTTATTTGTTTCGCACATTTCAAATTTCTTTCCCCTTCCCTTATCATCATCAATTCAAACTTTTCTCCATATTATTTTCACACAAATAATCACATACCACCTCCACTTCATTCTTTGATTACTTATCTTCTTCTTCTTCGCCTCCACTTCACTTGATTATTCTACAGTCTTCCAGTCAATTTTCTCACGGTTTGTACTTGATTATGCAAGCAGACAAACCATCATTTTCCGAGTAGTAAAGAAACAAAGAGTTTTAACGTTGAAATTTCTGAAAAAATAATTGACTTTTAACATGGTTTCACTGCCCTTCCGTCAGTAGCGGAGTACCGAAAGTCCTGTGAAAGGCGTAGTAAACCTTAGTTCATTAATTTCTGTACTTGAAGTAGACATGTGTAAGTATCAGAAATTCATAATGAGAGATTTTGAAAATCGCTCAATGAGCCGTAAAACCACAATCTTTTTGAGTTTGGGCAGTTACTGCAGCAACTGCCCGAAAAAGCTTCGAAAAGTTATGCGACTGCATGCAGTCGGGAAAGTTTACACTTTTAGGTTTTTTCTGATGCGGCCGCACGGTGCACATCGAAAAAAATTGTACAGTTTGACTTTTCACAGCTGCATGCAGTCACATTAGGTGCCGAGTAGCTCCCAAGCTCAAGCATTCTTGTCGTTTCACGGCTTTTTGAGCGATTTTCGAAATCTTTCACTATGAAATCTACAATTACAAAAATTATTAAACATTGTTTTCAACCAGACCTCACTCAACTGATCCAGTAGACATTCGCCGTCAAATTTCTGTTCGAGCCATCGACTTGTTGAGATCGAGAAAGTGAGTATCCGGGTTTCTAGCTATGGGAAGCTTCTGCTGATCTGAATTTCGACCGATCATTGTTCAGAGGGTTTGGAAGATTTTTTGTAAAGTATGATTGTATTTTTTTGACATTTGATGACTTTTAGAGATGTTCTCGTTAATTCATAATGTTTATAGAAACAATTCCTGTGATTCGTCTCTTTGGTTGGCTGAAGGTTTTTGCTGATTTTGAGCTTTCGAACAGTTTTTCGTCAGGTTTTTACACTTTTTCTGCTGTGTTTTTAGAACTTTCTTTGTCAATTTGGATGCTTTTTTGATCCGTTTCTATGGAATTACCGACGTATTTTTGGGATGAGATTTCGATTTTTTGAGTATTTTTTTTAGGTTTTCCGGTTTTTGTGAAGCTTTCCGTTTTTCAACGGTACATCTCTAAATTCTTGAAACTGATGCTACCAGACCTCGAAAAGTTACCGTAACCCTCAATCTTCAAAATGCTATCACCCCTCGTTTACACACAAAATGCCATCGAAATGCGCAATTTCTGAATAAAAATCAGAGTCCTAATTTATTTTCCATCCTCCTCCTTCTTGACATCTTCTACTTCTTCTTCTTTTCCTACTTGTTCTCTTAACTTGTCGAGAATTTAATCAACTTCTTCTTCTTCTTCTTCTTCGCCTTGTTATGGGTCCTCTCTTTATATACAACTACTCATCTAACAAGTAGAAAATAAGGAGATGTCAAGAAGAAATCTTTTGAAATTTAAACGAATTTCTTCTCGCCTTCATCTCTCCTCTCCCTCGATTTCTCGTCAATTGACTTTTGACGAATGAATTAGATTTAAGCAGAATACAAGTAGTAGATGAGCAGAAAGGAAGAAGAAGGGAGGGAAGTGTTGAGGATTGAAAAGGAGGAGGCATGAAGTGGCTAACGAGCATGATTGATGACATCTTTTCGACTACTCGATGATTCGGGAAAAAATGAGTTGAATTTTGAAATTCTAGGAAGAAAGTGAGGATTTTTTATTTGTTCCAGGATAATACAGTGTCTTCTGAGAATTGGAATACCGTAACCCATTGGTATGGCTTTTCTGAAAGCAGCTTGCCAAGATGGTTTCGAATAGTTTGGATTTTTCGAGCTAACTATCTTTTCAGGTCTGGCACCTGGACAGTTCGGATGCCACTGTTTTTTGGAGTTTATCCGGATTACGGTATCTGCCCCAGTTTTGCTCCTGCTCCCTTGAACGTGGCATTTCTGTAAACAGCAAGTCAAGAAGGTTCGATTGACAAGAGAATGTTTTTCTGACGTGCGTTAGGAATTTTCTAAAAATTGATGATCTGAGAGTAGATGCTCCTGTGAGCGGAATCTGAAATTTCCAGCCGTCACTACAGCATGAGAGTTTGGGAATATCAACCTGAAATCACCATAATGCATTGTAAATAAGGGGGCGGGGTCAGATATTCAGATTAAGATTTCCAGATTCTCAGGTTCTACCGAGGGCTAGAAATTTCAGACTCCACTCACAGATAGATCTACTTTTAGACCACCAACTTATAGAAAATGCATAACCCATGTGAAAAAACATTATCTTGTGAGTGCAATAATGACTAGGATCTAATCATTTTGATTCGTCATGCGCCTTTAAACTGTCTAACTCCGTGTCAAGACCCAGAAATTAGACTACGATCATGATTCAACTCATTTGAAAGCTGCTGACAAGTTGATTACGGCCTTGGCAATTTCTTGGTTTTCGAACCAAAATTGTTAGAGTTACGGTAGCTTTTCCAAGTTTTGCGGAAGGATCCTTATCAATTTTTTGTGGCGGGACCCTGAATCCAATCCTGAAGTTCTAGAATTTTATAGAATCTCGTTTTCTTAGCGGGACCTTCCAATCTTTTTCAGCTTCTTTACCTTCTGTTCCTTTTCTTTTTCTCTCTCTCTCTCTCTCTCGCTTTTCCTTCCGTTATCATCTCTTACAAAAATTTAAAAGTACCCCAAAATTCCAAATTTCAGGTTCCCTCAATCATCTACAGCGGGTCCCCAAATTTCAGGATTCAAACTCATCAGGTAATTCCTTTTTTCATTCTATTAACCCTCTAACCGTCCTATTATTCATTCAACCACCTAATATAATTTAGTTTTTTTTTAATGGAAACCAACATTTATCCTTCCCCTAGAGATGCATATATCCTTCATGCCTCATTTCCCCTCGAATCATTTGGGACAGCTCCCCTTTTCAGTTCACACCTCTTTTTCTTAGTATCCATTTACTATATAGAGGGCGGGGACCCCCGAGAAAAAAAGTTTGGCCCTATTATTAAGAGAGTGTCAAACACATTTTAATGGATTACGCACGATTTGACACCAGCGACACCAATTTGTGGGGAGCGAGAGGGAGGAAGAGAAAGGGAGTAATATGGAAGTAGTTCAATTGGTTTCGATTTTAGGAAAATTTACAGTAGAGGAGTTTTCAATTTTCATTAAATTCATGTAGATTGGTGTTTCAGTTATTTTTGTTCGAAAAAGTACGGTAGGATAGTGGCATCTTTGTTTTCAACGTTTGAGTCCTGGCGATCTTAATGAGTGTAACTAGAAGTTTTGTATTTTTGAAATTCAAATTCGGTTTGCACACCAAAATCCTCATATTTTCGTATCTTGGTCAGAGTTTATCTGACCGTCATGAAAACCCCACGATTGGAATCAGCGTACGTTACCCTTGAAAGAGAGTATAATCATGACTACGTTCCTACTATTTCAGTTTTTCGATAGCAACCAGTCTTATGCAAATCTTGGGTCTCACCACGAAAATCTTAAAATTTCAAAACTACCGTATCTCGGTCAAACTTGCTCTGATCGCTCTGAAAATACGACGGTTGGAATCATCGCGCGAAATCCTTCATTTTGAGTATAATCATGACTAGGTTCCGGCTGTTCCAATTTTTTTGTTCCCATGCGCCCTTAAACCGTCAACTTTTGCGGCAGGACAAATAACTTGAACCTAGTCGTGATTATACTCAATCGAACCGTCCAGATGAGCTGATTTTGAAAATCTGGGTTTTTGAACGGTTTTAGATGAAGCCGACGAAACCTGGTTATGGCAAGGACTAAGAAAAAAACAATAGTTTTGGGAAGGTATTTCAAAAATGACTCAGAAAACCTGGAGCGGTTATCAATTTATTTTTCGGAGCCAGAAAAACAAACTGAACTGGATACATAACTTTTTTGAGATGACCTAAGTAGAATCCACATTTAGAAATGATTACGGTAGGCTTCGTACCTACCTCCTTTACTCCCATAACTGTTATAGCAGGTATCTTCCTCTCATACTTTCCATGTCCCATTCCAAATTAACCTCACTCTTTCCTTCCCCTCATCATTCCCAAATACTAATAACAATAATTCATTCTCCCCCCTCCGCACCATATTTGTCGGTTACTTACCTCGCAAAAACGCTCTCCCTTTCCTTCCGGACTCCCTTTTCCCTTTCTACCCCCACCGGCTTCTTCTTCTTCTCAACAGAGGTGACAGCAGGTATCCGGTGTGCGCCTTTAAACCACCTTCCCATTTTGCCGGTAATTTATTAACTCGACTCCCCAACCAATTCATTCGGTGGCACACATGAGATCGCTCATGCGAGTGGTGGTGGGGGGACCCATTTACCTTTTTGACTGCTGCCCCGTCAAATTTCAATTTTCACACTAACATGTGTCCCGCACCCATTTAATTCTTTGGGCCCACTTTCTCCCCGCTCTCTTCAAGTTTTAAAATGGCAAAGAGACACCTTTTTTGTCACGCCAATTGCACTAATGTGTGTGTGTGCCTAGTTGCATGGCTCCGAATGGAGGAGAGGGGGCAGAGCCACTTGAAAATTTAGTTTTTTTACGGAGAAACTTTTCGACACCTTTCGACTGGATTTTGTTGGGTCCTGTCGCGAAAGGTATAGTTTTCTACCGTACTACTTGCCAAGTACTCGTGACATCTACCAGTACTACCGTAACAACCAGACTTATGTAAATCTTGGGTCCCGCCACGAAAATCTGAAAATCACAAAACTACCGTATCTCGGTCAAACTTGCTCTGTTGGCTCTGAAAATACGACGGTTGGAATCAGCGCGCGAAACCCTTCAATTTGAGTATAATCATGACTGGGTTCTGACCATTTTGAAAATTTAGGTACCCATGCGCCTTTAAACCGTCTAATTTCGCGACAGGACCCAAAATTTCGAACCTAGTCATGATTATACTCATTCGAACCGTCTAGACGAGCTGGTTTCAAAAATCTTGGTTTTAAGGAATTTCAACTTCAGTACCGCTAGATACGTTAGATTCTAGGTTTTGCGGCGGGACCCGAAAATCCCAAGAAATTAATTTTTGGGGTCAGCTAGTCATGATTATACGCATCAAGATCGTCTTAAAGTGGTGAATCCTAAAATCCTAAAATCTAGGTTTTTTATGAGTCCTGAAAGGAAAATGATAGGGGTACTGTAGGTCCCTCCCTAACTGATTTTTGTGTGCCTAACCAATTTTCGCATTTTCTCTATTCGAAATAATAATAATAATAATAATAGTAATAATAGCAGCTCCCTCTCCTTTCTCTGAGCACAAAACGGAGGTGTGCAGATAATTTGTGGCGAAGCGAGTCTGCCAACCAAATTGTTATGTAACCAACATAATAAGTTGAAAATGTACATAAATGTGTGCGGGGTCTCTCTGTGGATGAAAAGGAAAATGAAGGGAATAATAATAAATTGGAAATTTCGTGTCTCTCTCCCTTCCCTCAATTCTCGGCCCCGGGCGCCCTAACACAAATTTCATTTCATGTTTTCCGAAGGGGGGTGTTAACTGGTCGTCGCTCTGACGAATAAGCGAAAACAAATTGGCGACAAGTTTTCTGTGCATTTGTGTGTGTGTGTGTCGAGCAAGTTATGATAATTTGGATGTGCTCTGCCCCCGAAAAACGACGCCCACATTTAGGAAGGCCCCCCGACAAATTGGAAAGAATTGGCGGGAAGGAAAATTTATGATGAAGAATTTTGGAAAATGGGAGGAGGAGGAGGATGAGGATGGGTTAGAGAGTACTGTAGGCCTAACATGGCGGCTATCGTATCAAGATGGACCGACTGAATTTTTCAGCCTCAAGAATTTGATACCTAGATTCCGCAAGTTCAAATTTTTGGGAACACTTGGGTCTCACCACGCAAATCAGCTCTGATTTTAGCAAATCTTCAAACCGACATGCACTTTTGATTTTTGATTTTTGCGCTGGGACGCGTCTCAACGAGCTGACTTCAGTAATATAATTTTGCAAAATTTTAGTGAAAGATTGACCGAGAAACTGTAGCATTTCCATCCTGCTTTCCATATACTGCTTGCTTATTTCAACAGTGTGTTTATAAAAAAAACAGTTTTGTTGAATTTTCAGAGAGGATCCTATCCATAACCGTTCTCGTCGCATCAACTGAATCATTTTCGATATGAGCAGCATTGGACCCTAAGGAGCTGAAACACGACAGGTGAGCTTCAGCAATTTCAGTCCGAGTCAAGGTTGTCAAAATGGCGGCCGTGACCGTTTGGATTCCGGTTTCTCGAGTCTCGGAAGTTACGCCCGTCTAGCGGCCCTGGTAAAAAGTCAAAAGTGTCGCAATCATCCACGGCCTGACTAATTCCTAGGCCGCGGCCTTTTTTTGACATTTTTGGTCAGAATCTTATGTGTATGCCTTAGTAACCTGAAGTTAGGCCTGAATGAAGTAATCCTCCCTTTTTCTAGTATGAGCCTGTAAGGGAACACACTTGAATTCAATCCGTTTCTCTGAGCCTGAGCCAATCTTGTGAGCCTAAATTTTACTGGAGCCTGAGAGTTTGGAAATCTTTAAAAAAAAATGTAAATGAGTGGGCGGGGTCAGATATTCAGATGAAGATTTCCAGACTCTCAGGCTCCAATGAGGGCTAGAAATTTCAGAATCCGCTCATAGAAGCATCTACTTTCAGACCACCAATTTATAGGAAATTTCTAACGCATGTGAGAAAAAAAATTATATTGTGAGCCTGAATTTGAGTTCACCTATCCTAGACCCTAACTACCTAACTACCAATACTAAACACTCATTATACCTATTCCCCTTCTTCCGTTGGGTCCCCAAGAAGGACCTAACTTCCTTCCCTTCTCCCCATTATTACCCATTTTCAAACACAAACTCATATACTCATTCTCATTTTGATTGGGTCGCCTACCGCTTTCAAACTTCCTGCCCCTTCTAGGACCATCATCGTTAGCTTCAGCCCCTCCCGTCTGCCCTCACTTCGAATGAGTTGAAGACGAAGAAATTAGCGAATCATTGACTCATAATCAAGTAAATCGGTGGAAAAGGGGTAATCGAATTAGAGAGCAGGGGGCACCCTCTAACACCTCCTCCCCTGCCCCTCCAACTGTCCCACCACCACTGGTAGAGCTAGAGAGCAATTAGGAGACACACTACCAAGAATAATAATAATAGTAATGGGGAGGAATAATAATAACAAAAGGAGGGAAAAGTGACTATACACTTGTTTTGGGTCCCCTTGTACAGTCAAACATATACTACCATTTTGATAGCGGCTAATTTTTGATGTAATTGAGAATGAGAGGGGAAAACAGGAGGAACGTTGGTGGCGTTTGGCGGTTTTTTGAAAGTTTCAGGAAAATTGAAAATTTGGAGTCCGAGAGGACAATTTTTTGTCGGATTTTTGAATTTTCGGAGTTTTGAACTCCTTTCGTATGATTTGAGTTTCGAAAAATTCCTTTTTGGACTCCGAGAGGACAACTTTTCAAAAGGCGATTTTGCTGATTTTCAAAAAATTTCTGCTTTGAAATTTCGGACTCTTTTCGTCTTTTCATTTGATAGGCACTGAGTTTCCGATTCCCGAATTTGAGGGGATCATTTTGAAGTTATCAGGTTTTGGACTCCGAGAGGACAACACTAGAGAGTGATTTCGAAAAAAAAATTGCTCGGCCATGTTCAGGCTAATTCTTGCGAAATCTCTTTTTCCGCTATCCTAGAATCCCAGCCTTCAAAATCCGGCTTTGTAGTCCTCTCGGACAAAAACTCCAAATTTTCCAACCCGAGAGGACTACACCAATTAACATACCCCTTCAATATTCTCTCAAATATCCAGGAGAGTGAGAGAGAAAAAACAAAAAAGGAAGGGAGCCTAGGCTCTCAAATAATTAATCTGAGGGCACCCTTCGGCAATAGGATGGGTCATAAAACCCCTCTCCACTACTAGTGTGTGTTTGTTTGTAATTAGCTAATTCATCATGAAAATCCTCTAGCCCTTCCAGTAGTCATTTCGGCTCATTTCGGTTTGAAGGAATCATGTGTACTCCTTTCGGACAAGTTTACCTAGTTAACACACACGTCGCGGCCCAGTTTAACTTGTTTCCCCCCAAAAGAAAATAAGTGAGCAAATTGAAAATTGAATTGCTCCTCCTCCTCCTCCTTCCCTACAGTAGTCATAATCATTTTGCTCCGTGCTCCTCCTTCGAAGACTACACACTAAACGTGTTACCTCTCCTCTTCTTCTGCTTCTACTTCTATCCCTTATATTTGCCTAACGCCTTGAGAATCGTCCCAAAGATTCTGAAGGCGCGGTGGTTTCCAGCGCAATAATCACATTTCGTTAGTCAAGGCGGCGACGGAAATTTCCAGGGAGGACACGCCCACTTTTTTTGGGACGACTTGCTCCTCTCTTGAATGCCTAATCAGCCAGTTATAACGAGAGAGAGTGGGACGCGGAGGCTCCGCCCACTTTTCACTCCTCATTGCTCATCCAATAGAATCAATTGTTAGTTAGGCATGATGATGATGACAAGCGAGAAGTTTATTTTTGTTTTGTGATTTTTTTTTGTACTGAGTAGTTTGAGGTGTTTAGTAGGGTTTGGTTTTGCTACCTTTTTGAAAAAAAATCTGAAATTTTCGAGTTTTTGTGAAGTTTCAACTTTATGAACTCATTTTTCGTCTTAAAATTTTTGATCCAAGATTTTCGAATTAAGCTCGTCAAGACGGTTCGAATGAGTATAATCATGGACCTTTTCTGGAAAATTACAAATTTTGGGATTTTGGGTCTCACCGCGAAAACCAAGTGTTTACTGTATCTTGTCTAAACGTTTTTTTCAATTTTTGAATCAGCTCCTTGAGAAACAATTTTAATGAGTTTTATCAAGCCTATCTTCCTATTTTTGCGATTTTAGGTCTTTTGGGTCCTGCCACGAAAATTAAAAAGCCATTATATTTCCGTCAGTTTTCCTCCGATCATCATGAAATTGGTTGGATTGGAATCAACTCTTTGAAAGCTTTCATTTGAGTATAATCATGCCTATATTTAATATTTTGGGTCTCACCACGAAATCAGACTGTTTAAAGGCGCATGGGTACAGAAATTTTCAGAATGATCAAAACCTAGTCATGATTATACTCATTCGAATCGGCGTGACGTGCTGATTTTGATGGTGCGAGTTTTGAGAAACTAGGGTGAAAACTGACCCAGTTTCAGCTAGAGCTTTGAAATCTGGAATGAAGGACAGTTTTTCAGTTTTTGTGGGAACGCAATAATTCTGGTAACGAATTTTCAAAATTTTTTTTTCCAAACCAGAACTTTTCATGACCAGCCACTGTAGTTCCCTGAGAACAAATAGAGATTCAGTCCCTATCCTTTATGAACCAAGCTTCAAAAAACAAATTCAAATAGATATTCAAATTCCACGTACCTACCCATTCCGTCCCATTCAAATTCATCCTGAAACTTTTTTTCTTCAAATTCTCAAAAAGTTATTTTTATTATTACACCTATCCTTCCCTCCCTTTCATCATACTTCCGCTCCCGGCTCATTGCATTTTTCTCTGCACCCTCCACCCAGATCCACACTATGTTCCACGTTTTAATCTACTAGAGAGCAGGTGTGAATCGTCCAATAAAGTGCCCCAATGAAACACATAACTGGGTATTTCTCTAAGGCGGTGAAGAACACACATATTGTAAAAAAAAGAACATTGTCTCAAGTTGTTTGGGAGCCAGATGTGTGTTGACGGAGAGGTACCGTAATCCGAAATGTGTGTTGTAATTGTTGTTTCTAAGTACCCCATTCATTCACAGGTGGCCGGATTTTTGTCTGAGGATCCACTTGGTAGTCAGGCTGCGGAGCCTAGATTTGTCCCTCCCCATATAATGAGTCTCTCCACTTTGTAGTTAGAAAATTAAAATTTTGATATTTGATATCAGCGTGTTTTGACGATCAAAAAGAGTATAATCATGATTATATTCCAAAATTTAGTTTTTAAGGATTTTTGGGTCTCACCGCGGAAAACTAAAAAATACCGTAACTCGTTTAATTTTGCTTCGATTCAAGTGATTTCGATACTTCTGAAATCAGCTCATTGAAACGGTTCGAATGAGTACACTCATTCCTATACTTAGAAAATTTGTATTTTAGGGTTTTCGGGTCTCACCACGAAAAACTAGTTTTTATTGTATCTCGTTTAATTTTGCTCCAATTGTGACTATTCTTATGAATTCGAAATCAGCTTGTGGAGACGGTTTGCATGAGTGTGATCACGACTAGGTCACTGTCATTTTTGAATTTTTCAATTCCCATACGCCCTCGTCTAATTTCGCTACAGGACCAAAAAATTTGAACCTGGCCATGATTATACTCATTTCAAAGGTCTCGACAAGCTGATTACGTATCCACCAGTTTTATTAAAAATGGAGAAAGACTGCCTGAGATATGGCGGTTTTTGGATTTTTGTGGCGGGACCCAAAAATCCAAAAAAAAAAATGAAAATATTCAAAATTGTACTTGCAACATGAAACCTGTCCAATTTTTCACAAAATTACTGGCTAAAAAGGTAAAAGAACCCCATTTTTCTGGCAAATTCAATGACCAAAAAATTTGGGATCTTAATAATTCCTAGATGTTTTATTTATATCTAACCAGAATGGGACCCAACAGATCCCAAATTCTCTCCCTCTTCCTCCAGGTGTCCTATATAAATTGGGTGCCAAAAATTTGCCTCCTCCTCCCATCCTTCCGATTTGTGACTCCATTCATTCCGTCGCCGCCGCCACGGAGCCCTTGCCCCCAATGTGTTTTAGAGGGGGAACTAAGGAGGAGGGCACAAAATTTAATTAATTGCAAGCACATGTGGTGATGGCGAAGGAAAACGAACGAACGAAAAATCACAGACCTCTTTTCTTCTCTCAACTTTTCATTCTCTCATTTGCAACTCATTAGATTTTTATACATGCTGCTAAAGTTTTCGAGGGATTTTTGGTTTTTTTTTTGGGTTTTTTCTCATCCAAAATTATATTATTTTCTTTTTTCTTCAGCCTATTTTTCCTGCCTTACTGCTGACGCTTTTCGGTGGTTTTTTGGCGATTTTTAGGGTTATTCGGACTCATTTAACCTGGAAATCCCAAGTTTTCAGAGTCCACACAAAAACTGGTCCACATGAGGGCACAATGGACGTGGCACTTTTAACGATGGACGACAACAAACCGGTTACATCAACACAACAGGACGGCGGAAGAGAGAATAGAGGTGAGTTTGAAATTTTGGGTAGTTTTGTTTTTTTTTTTTCGAAAATTTGAGATTTTTCGTGAAGTTTCAAATTTATGAGCTCCTCATTTTCCACCCGACAATTTCTGAACCTATTTTCTGGAAGTAAGCTCGTCAAAACGGTTAGAATGTGTATAATCAAGGTTAGATTTCAAATATTTTATTTTTCCAAATATTTAGGTCCCGCCACGAAAACTAAAAAGTTATCATTTTCCACTCAGTTTTCCTCCTAGCATCATGAAATTGATAGCATTACAATCAGCTCTCTGAGAGCTTTCATTTGAGTATAATCATGCCTATATTCAAAATTGTGGGTCTCACCACGAAATTAGACGGATTAAAGGCGCATGGATATCGGAATTTCAAAAATCATCAAACCCTAGTCATGATTATACTCATTCGAATCGTCTCAACGCGAAGATTTCGAAAATATCAGGTTTGGCTAATATGGAGCGAAGTTAACTTGGATACGATGTTTTTTTCAAGTTAGAGGGACCAAAAAAGTCAAATTTACTTAGATAGCAAAGCTATTCAAAAATTAAAAAAAAATCAATTTTTGCAGACGTTAACTCTCCAATAATACCCAACTCGGAGGAGCTTATGAGATTCCTTAGCGATCCACAATTTTTGAGTGAGTCTTCTTTTTTCACTCACTCATATTCAAAATACAAAGCGACCCGATTTTCTAGGTAACGAAACGGCGAAATGTCATCTGGAGCGACTGATGGCGGCCGCCGCATTCGACGAGCAAAATTTGGCAAATGGGAGCTTTCAATTCGACCCGGCATCCCTCGGTTTTGCAGATTTATCACAGTTTGCATCGTTACGGAACTCATCAAAAACGCTAAAATGTCCGAAATGTAACTGGCATTATAAATATCAGGAGACACTTGAGATTCATATGAAGGAGAAGCATAGTGATGTGGATGTGAGTCTGGAAGGGGGCGGGGCTTTTTTTCGAGTTTTTTCTAATTTTTTAATTGTTTGATTTTTCAAGCTAAGGGACTTGCCACAAAAATACAAAACCTGTCGTATCTCGATCAGTTTTTATCCAATTTTTTTGATTTTTACATTTTTGAAATCAGCACGTCAAGACGCTTCGAACGAGTATAAACATGGGATGCATCCGTCCGTTTTGATCATTTTGATACCTATGCGCCTTTAAACCGCCTAGCTTAACGATCGGATTCAAAATTCTGAACCTAGTCAAGATTATACTCAAATTGAAGCGCCTGAAGTGCTGATTTCAAAAATCAAGGTTACATTCAAATTGAAGCAAAATTGACTATTTCAGGTAACATGTATATTCTGCCTAGAGAATCGACCTCATCCAAAACTAGCTCGTGGCGAGACCTATTCATGTGGATATAAGCCTTATCGATGTGATTTGTGCCGGTACAGTACGACGACGAAAGGGAATCTGAGTATACATATGCAGAGTGATAAGCATTTACACGCCGTACAAGAGTTGCCAAATATTTCTGGTAGGTCAAAAAAATTGTTTGCCTGGAGCGACTTTCACCTCCCAAGAATTTTGAAGACCCCTGAAATAACGATCTTATGACGAATTATTGAAATTTTTTTTCAGAATTCGCAAACTTCGCTTGCGGTGGAGCCCCGGTGAGCCGAAGTAGCCCGATAGAAGACTCTGAAGGATCGCTTGTCTGCTTAATTTGCGGAGTTTTTGCCACAGAATCCCTTTCGGAAATGTTGGAGCACGTGGAGAAAGACAGATCGAGGACGTTCCAAGGAGATGTTACAGTACTGAATGGCAATTTTCGATGTCACCTATGCCCTTATAATACCACACTGAAGGCAAATTTCCAGTTGCACACAAGGACAGACAAGCATTTGCAGAAGGTTCAGACGGTTAGTTTTTTTCTTGACGATTGGATCTAGATCTTTACCTAAAAATTCCTAAAATTTCTCTAATTTTTCCGGGGGTATCAACTTTCCTTCGAAACCTATTTCGAAACTTGTAATTGTTTCCCCTCCCATCCGAAAAGGCAATTGTTTGGGGTGCGCGCGCGCGTAAAACCGATTTGCATACACTCAATATACATATATAAATTCCATGATTTAATGGTTATAATGAGTAATATTTGCTTAAGCCATGTGTTGTCTCTATGGGAAGGGAAGAATAAGGCGCCTCATTGACGGCGGCCGGGTGGAGGAGGGCAGAATGAAGATTTCTTCAAGGTTTTAAGAGGAATAATGAGAAGAGAGAATAGTTTAGAAACTCGAGAATCTTTTATGATTTTTTTCGGGTCGAATTAAAGATTTGGCACCAATTTGAATTTTCTGAGGTGAAGGTTACTGTAGTTTCGGCACCACAAATATAGTAAGAGGATTCACACCAGTTTAGGCTCCGGGGGTACTGTAGGCCTCTAGATTCTTCATGCCAGATTTGTCCCCAAAGTGGTAATGTAGTTTTATTTACCGATAGATTTTGTGATAGACAGGTCAATTATTGGTCTCGACTGGAATGGACAAGAGTGCTAAATTTAGCTTGCGCCTTAAAGTTACCCATCCCCTCGGTTCTGTGCTCAGGTTTTGATTTTTTTTTTTTTTTTTTTTTTTTTACATTCTTCACTTATCAGACGGTTTTTAGAGGGTCTAGGTTTACTGTAGGCCCAAAATGGATTGGACGTTGCGCCTTTAAAGTACCATCGCTTCGGCTCCCCCGGCTCTGAACCCTAGACCGCCGTCTGATTAGATTTCCAGCTGCTAATTTGGTCCTTTTTGTCAAAATTTTGAAAGTTTCAACTGTCCCTAACCGGTCCTATTTTTTCGATTTTTCTCCTTATTTTTTTCCGAAAACTTCTCGAAATTTTTATTCTCTCCACTTTTCTACTCTATTTTTTTCACATGATTCCTTCCTCCTCCTTCTCTTTTCACGTCCATTAGAGAAGTTTTCCCTTTGTTCACAGTTCTTCTTCCCGGGTCTCATTTCGTAACGAAAAAGGTGAAAAGGGTTAGTGTGTTGTTTCACACAACAATCCAATTAGCATGAGAAATTGAGGAGACGGGTCACACACACTATTTTTATTTGGGGTTGGAGGGTCTAGGATTTGAATAGAACTGACAGTTGTTTTCGAAATTTTGTTCGTTTTGATTGGGTATTGGACTTTCGAGTTTTGAAAAAAAAATAGGGCCACAATTTATTTTTCGAAAAGTCTTGACTTGCTGAATTATGCTGTGGGAAAATCGAGAATTTACTGTAATGTAACCATCTTGAAATCAGGTTTTCAGAGTTTTTGGGCCCGCTGAAAAACCTAGAACCTTCCGTATTTCTGCCAATTTTTCTAAAATTCTCATGCAACCTAAAGTTTTGAAACCAGCTCGTCAATACGGTTCGAATGCGTATAATCATGACTAGACTCCCATCATTTCTGAGTTTTCGATGCCCATGCGCCTTTAAATCGTCTAATTTCGCGACGGGACCCAAAAATTTGAACCTAGACATGATTATACTCATTTGGAAGGTCTCGACGTACTGAATCAAACGCGATTAATTATATAGATCCCACAGCGAAGTTGGCCGAGTTACTGTTAATTTTATTCCATTTGGTGGTTTTGAATACTGCTCCTACAGATTTTGGGGAGGGATGTTTTTGAACTAATATTTCTAGTTTTATTCTGATAATGGAGTTGAAAAAATGGGTCTGATTTCATGATTTTGACAAGAAAACCCCCTCTACGGCCCACGTTTGAAAAAAAATTCTCAATCCAATTAGCGATTCCTGAATTCTAAGATTCTCGAAGATTCAAAGTATATATTTCCCAAGAACTGTCAATTTAAATCAAAATAAAACCTCTCTAAAAACACAACACAAATGCACAGCATGACTTCTTTCTTTTAGACCCCCTAAGAGACACCTCCTCTATTAAACGATTAGAATAAAGAGAGATCCTTTCACTCTCTTAACTGTCTCCCCCCTTCACGCCAATAAACCTTGCCAAAAGGTCGAGTAGTGAATATGCTTTCTTCCTCCGGCAGAGACCGCCTCTGGTATGAGGTTGTTCCTCTGCTGTTTCTTCACGACCAATTAGATGGGCGGAGTCTGTTTGGGGAGCGAAGTGAGGAGACTCCGCCCCCTTCAGGCACATTTTGATTGAATTGCACAATAATAACAACACATGGGGGAGGAATACCTTTGTGTAGTGGCTTTTGAAGTTTCCGGATTTTTCGGAGAGCAGATTTTGAGGGGTTGGGTCTTACTGCGATTTTGCTTTTTGCCCAGTTTTGGATTCGTATTATTTTTTGCAACGGGCCTAAAAAATTCCAAAAAAAATAATGAAAAAAAATCAAGTAATTAAAGTTAAAAGTAAAAATGATAATTTACAGCCTAGTCATGATTATACTCGTTCGGTACATTTAGATGCGTCAAGCTTTGAACTCCAAAATTGGGCGTTACCAGGGTATTGTGAATACGGCGGTGTTTGGGGTTGGGGACACGTTGAAGGTGGCCCCCAAGAAGATTTTCCCGTATTTGAACCTTCTTTTTCAGAGGCGAAATAGCAAGCAAAATGTGGAACTTCCCGAGAAGCAGTATCTCTTGCTAGATGAAAAAAAACGAATGCTTGTGAAAACTACACGCGAAACGAGAGCACCTTTGATGGAGGCAGCCCCTCTTTGGCTTTGGCCGGAGGAGAAGCTTTTCTGAAAGGGATGAGCACCTGACGCTATACTTAATTTCCTCCCCAACGACTTGACCCCGGACTTGAAGAGACTGAAGATATGATGCGCCTAGTCATCCCGACTTTCCCTGTGATGACGCGACTACAGAGTGCCACTCTTCTGATCAAGAGCTTATGTGACTCTGAAGAGACTCCTCTTTGGATAGAACCCTGATCGA
>GL379955.1:220900-232508 GCA_000143925.2 Caenorhabditis brenneri
TTAAGGCAAGAAATCGAGAGAAAATGGACGACCCTCTTTCCTTAACTCTGGAGGGTGGCCGCCTAAATGCAAACGCTGACGGCCACGGCCACCGTGTCCCTAACCCCAAACACCGCCATATTCACAATATTTCTCCGCCATTTTCTTTCCAAAAACTCCCTGACACAGGCCCAGTTTTACAATACCCCAAACTTCTATTTTCCACAAAAATTCCTAATTACCCTTCCCACGTTCTCCTCAATTTCTTCTCGTTTCCATCGCTCCCTCTCATCGTTTCATTATTTCATACACCTGTTACCACTTAATTCGCCTATTATCCTCCACATTACCTTCGATTTTTGTTCGAGGCCTTCTTCCCCCCATCCATGTCCTCCTTCTCCTCTTTCTTTTTCTTCTGATGAGAAGAAGAAGAAGACGTTGACGTCTTCTTCTTCTTCGAAATGAGACGACGACGATCATTTTCGTTCCTCCCATCTCATGCCTATTCATTCATTTTCTAATCCTAACCGTCGTTGTCGTTTTTTCTGTTGTTGTAAGGTAGAATGAGGGAGGGAGGAATGGTTGTGAGGATGAATACCACAACCGAAAATCGAGAATTGTGAAAACCGTTTGAGGTGTCAGCTAGACAAAATTAGACGATCTTGGAGGATCTAGGACGGATTTTAGAACCTTTTCAGGGTTTTGAGGGCGAGCCAAGGCAGTTTGAGCCAATTTTTTGTTATTCTAAAATACTGTGGGCACACTGTTCTTTTCAACGATTTCCAATTAGTTTTGCAGGCTTTCCAGGTACTTTTACTGGGTCTTTGGTAGTTCATTTTTGTGAATTTGGCCCATTTGTATAATTATTTCTTCTAGTTATTTTCTATAAATTAGTGGCCTGTAAGTAGACGCTCCTGTGAAAAGATGCTGGAATTTCCAGCCCTCACTGAAGCCTAATGATCTGGAAATTTTAATCTGGAATCGCCTCGTTAATAATGCTTTGTAAATAAGGGGGCGGAGCCAGACATTCAGATTGAGACTTCCAGACTCTCAGGCTCCAGTGAGGGCTAGAAATTTCAGAATCCACTCACAAGAGCATCTACTTTTAGACCACCAATTTATAGAAAATTCCTAACCCACGTGAGCCAGAATGGTCAAAGACGAAGCTTGCCGAAAAATTGAAAACCGCTCTTTTACTGACCTAGACTATGTTTACCTATTTTAGCTCGACTCTCATGAAATCATTCCCCTTCCATCCAAATGATTTCCTCTTCTTTCTCTCTCTTGAAAAATAATTTCCCATTATTTTTCCTCTTCAAACTCAATCTCATATGACCTATTATCCCCCTCCCCACTCACTCACTCTTCAATCCCAAAAATTAGAGTTCCTGTCCTTAAAGTTTCGGAAGTATACGGCTCTCCTCCTCACTCGAAAAACCCATTAACTCTATATTGCTCAGCCATTTCCGGTACTTTTTTCATCCTTTTCTCTTTCGATTTTAATCCCTCCGCCAATTTTCCCCCCAATTCTCTTCTCAAACTCATTTTGATTTGCATTATCCATTAGTTTATTTGAAGTGGAGAATCGAAAATTGAAAGCGGCAGGACAGAAAACTTTTGTCATGCAGAATTAGGGCAGTTACCTTAGATATAGACAGTTTACTATATTTCAAAGTGAGAAAAATCAGCTCTTATCGTTTTCCGGGTGTTCATTTTTTTCGACACGCATGGAAATACCCGGGACTCAAAAAAAACTTTTCCGAGACTCATCCAATTCAATTTTTCCACCATTTTTTCCACTGTGTTTTTTTTGCTTGGGTTAGGAATTATCTGTAAGTTGGTGGTCTGAAAGTGGATGCTTCTGTGAGTGGATTCTGAAATTTCAAGCCCTCACTGGAGCTTGAGAGTCTGGAAATCTTCTTCTGAAATCGCCAATGCATTGTGAATAAGCGGACGGGCCAGGTATTTAGATTAAGACTTCCAGACTCTCAGGCTCCAATATATCTCCTTTCAGACCACCAATTTACAGAAAATCCCTAACCCATGTAATAAGCATTCCCTTTTTAGGCTGAAAGACCTACCACTTCTTGCTAGACCAAACTGCAATTTTTTCTGTCGTGCCACCTTTAAAACTATTTTTCGAACCAGAAACTGTCTTTCCTTCCCCCTAGTTTTCCCTCATTTCTTGACACTTGACCGATTGTTTATGACTCTCTCTCTCTGTCTCTATCTCTTCTTTATGTATATTCAATGATATTATGACCCCCCACTGAAGAGGGGTGGCATGGTCTCTAGACTATAGAATTAGGAGGGGATTATTTCTTTTGTTTTCATCCCACACCGTACTTATTCACACACTTCTTGGGAATCAGGCTCTTAGAAAAGAGTAACCATGCGAGTGAGATGGATACTTGAGAAATCATAGGAGGAACAGAAGTTGTGGGTCTTAGTCTTAGGTGGCAGGTCTTAGGGGATACCGTAACTTGGTTAAATTTGCTCTGAGACTTATGAAACCTGGATTTTTGAAATCGGCATTTTCAGAGGATTCAGAAAAGTATAATAATGACATATTTAGCTCTGTTTTGAAATTTTCGATGTACATGCGCCTTTAAACCGTCCAATTTTGTGATAAGACCCAAATTTTTGAACCTAGTCATGGTTATACTTTTCTGGAAGCTCTTGATTTACTGGTTTCAATTACATCAAAATCAGAGCTATCGGATCAAGTTTGACAATAATTTTTTCTAATCTTTTTTTCCAGATATTACTGTTCTCACTAACTTTTCAAACTCCAACCAAAAATTTCATATTTCCAGGCAAACCATCTCCGTGAAGGCACTCGCCCGCACACTGCCATCTACCGCCTATCGAGTACGAAAACGTCCGTTCAAGTGTTGTGTCGACAGTGCCAGGAAGTGATACCATCCAGTGAATCCCTTCGAGAGCATCGGCACTTTCCACTGGCGAAACAGATTTGGCAATGCAAAGTCTGTAATTTGGAGTTTGAGACGTGCACACTGGCAATAGGCGAGTACATTGTAACAATCTCAGACAGTTTTAGTTCTATCACACTGATTTTTGTGCTTTTGAGATCAGCTCGAGGAGCCGGTTAAAAGGAGTATAATCAGGAATAGGTTCGCATCGTTGTGAAAATTAATATACCCATGCGCCTTTCAACCGTCTAATTTCGGGACGGGACCCAAAAATTTGAACTTAACCTTGATTATACTCAGTTCAAAGGTCTCGATGAGCTAATTCTAATGACATCAGTTCCGTGATAACCTGAGGAAAACTGACCAAAATATGGCTGTTTCTAAATTTTCGTGGCGAGACCCCAAAAATCCCAAAAGTTTCAAATCCTGATCATTATTATACTCGTTTTGAAGGCCTTGATGTGCTGATTTAAAAACTGTAAAAGTTGTTAGGATCAGAAGAAAACTGAACGAGATACAGTAAAGTTTCGGTTTTCGTGTCGAGACCCAGAAATCGAAAAGTTTAGAAACCTAGCCGTGGTTATATTTTTCTGAACCGTCTCGGCTCACTGAGTTCAAAAATTCAAGTTTTATTGGGTTTGAAGCGAAATTCACCGAGACAAGGTATTGAATTTTAGGATTTTCAGACAAAAAAATTCATAATTTTCTTTCGAAACTAACAAACCATTTTAGGGTGTCTCCGGTTTCAAATTTTGTTACCTGAACCGCCCCTAAAACTCGAGAAACCTCCACATTAGAAGAATTACTAATCAATTTCAAACACTTCCTTTCCACTTCATAAGTATCTATTCACACATACACAAAAGAGAATTCCAAAATCAAAATGTCCTTTTCTTTTCATTTTACCCTCACACAGACCGCTATAGAGACACATACATACATACACACGAATCCACTTGTACTACCTCTAATTACGGTCAACAAGTTTGGTCACCTCTCTCTCTCTTTTCGGAAAGAGAGAGAAAGGTTCAGTTTAGAGTGAATTCAAATGAATAGTGCGACACCAGTCAGGCCCCCTTTTGAAAACATATAATCCTTTTTGCATTTCATTATTCTCATATAGAGGTCCTCCTACGGCCTTGACAGAGGCAGCAGTGGTTTATATTATTCATTTGACACCCCATTGATGTTAATAAAGCCATGGCGCCAACCAACTGGTAGACACCCCCGACGACGACATCTTTTAGTTCATCGTTTTTCCAATTCATTTAATCTCCTAAACAGTCATTGATGCGTATCCGAATTTAGTTTTGTATTCAGATTGAGAGTATTATAATCGTTTTTCTTTTGTAGGACACATGACTTGCCACGAGCCGTCCACTTGGTCCAGTGAAACAACGACGACACACGGTGAGTCTGTTTTCATTTCCTATTAGGATTGTTTTAAAGGCGCATGGGTTTTTTTGGGGATACTGGTTTAGTTGGGTTTTGGCTTGATATGCCGGAGTTACTTGGAGTTCATCGTCTAAAGATTTCTGAAACAGTCTTATGTACAAAAGACAGTATCACACCACGAGAATGGCGCCCGAGACACAGCTAGAAACGAGTGATACCGTATTAAGTATATTTTCTACCATTAGATTTTACGGGAAATATTTACATATATCATAGATTTTCATTGTATAAAAACGCTCCAGGAATCATGGGACCTTTTACTGAAATCAGCTTCTTTTTCGCGGTTTAGATGTATATAAGCATGTAGGTTGCACGTCAAAAATCTACATTATCTCGGTCAGCTTCATTCATTGAGATTTGAAAACTGGTCCGTTAGATTTCTGGGATCACTGCGGTTTGAACGAATACGAACTTGCCTAGAAACTGAGATTAAGGAATTGTCATATTATTTGTGGGTCTCGCCGCGAAAATACGAAAACTACCGTCTTTTGGACATTTTTCATCGTAGAACTTTGAAATTTAGACAGTCGAAATCAGGAAGGTTAGGCGATTCCGAAGACTATTATTATCACGACTTTGCTCGGACCATTTTGAGACTTTTGGGGCTTTTGGGTCTCACCGCGAAGATACAGCAAATACCGTATCTTGGTTAATTTTTGTCGTAGAGTTTTGAGAATTGGGCAGTCAGAACTAGCATGATAAGACAACTTGAATGATCTGCTTACTGTATGCAAGACGCTTAGAATGACTTTTTGAGTTTTTGGGTCCCGCCACGAAAATTCATCTTTATCTCTGTCAACTTCCAAGCTCCCCAAAATCAGAATTTTAAGGAGTCAATTTGAAATGTCTTTTGCAAAAACCTTAATACAAAAAACTGCACCTCCCCAGAATTCAGGGGTTTTTTCCACGAACGAGAAGAAAATTTGCACCTTTCTCCCTGGAGATTTTCATCTCAACATCTTTTTGGAAAATTTGATGAATCGCTTCTTCTCCCAAGCAGCTCTAACAAGTCGAAATATCTGCCCACCCCTAATTTGTGGGTCTTTCTTCTCCTCTTTCTCCCCTTTCAAACCACCAATTGTACACATTTTCGTCATGTCAATCCAATCATATTTTTGTTTTGTCTAATCTCTTCGGTGGTGTGCCTATTTAGTAGTTTTAGAAGGGGGGACGGGAGAGCTCACTGCCTTTCTGTGTGCCAATCAGGACACGTCCGTCAATTCGAGTTCCGCAATTAGACGGCTATTCTCTTTTGGTTTTCGTGTGTGCCGATGGATGGAGGAGAGGGGCGGTTGGTTTAGAGAGGGAGATAGATTTCTTAGGATTGACTAATCTTGGAAATTATCTTCATTTCATTCTCATTGACGTAATTCATCGGGCTCTCCGACTACTACTGGCCCATTTCTTCTACTATTGCCCAAATACGAAACTGGTGTTACTACTTTACTTACTTACGGGTTACTGTAGCTTCAAACTAATTTCTTGATCGATTTCGCTCAGAAAATGCTATGTCTGAGATGACCTATACAATCTCCAGGACCTTAGTTTGAAATGTTTAAATCTAGGATTTTCCGTATTGATTAAGCTACAGTATCCCAGTCTTTTTTTTCAGATCCCATGTAATTAGGATTTTTGAAATTCACTAGTCAAGACGGTTCAGATGAGTATAATCATGACTATGCACGGACCATATTGAAATTTTTTGGGATTTTCGGGCCTCGCCACGAAATCATGAAAACTACCGTATATTGGTTATTTTTTGTCGTCGAGTTTTGAAAATTGGACAGTCAGAATCAGCAAGATTAGGGTCGAACCATTTCAAGTTTTCTTGATCTCCTCACGAAAAGTTACCTCATCTTTTGGTCCCGGTGCAATTATAACCTCAAATGAAACTGAGCTTCCCCTTTTGTGTCTTGTCTTTTCGAGCAGAAAAAAAATGAAATGAGAGCAAATGAAAATGAGAAAAGACACTAACAATAAAAAACGGTAAGGAAGGAGGGAGGGGGGAAATAGACAAAAGAATTGAAAACTGATACCTTTCCACCCCAGTGTCTTAGGAATTGAGAAGGGGGCATCCGGGATACCCACCATCCCGCACAAAAACAGTACAAACATTTGTGAGGTCTTTTTTGAGGAATTTTTCAGTTTTAATTTAATTTTTTAAGTGCAATTACGGAAAATACAATAGGGTGTTCAGTGATTTCGGCTGACTTTGAGCAAGGGCCAAATTTGGAAATAACAAAATACCTCTAACCTTACTTTTGAAGCTGACCTCTTTTTTGGGCAACCACTTTCCATCCAGATAAAGCTGGAGCTGTCGAAATTACTCTAAAAACGAGCATTTTTGGAGGTAATCGTATTGAACGGGCTATATCTGGCTGGAACGTGTTTGCATAAAGAAAGTTGTCAACTACAAAAATAAAGTTCGAGGTATGTTTGTTATACCCAAAGTTTTTTGAAGCCGTGGAACAATTCTCGGTTACGTGGCACATACTCAAAGTCAGCCAAAATCAATTTGGGGCCGCGTACATTACCGAACTAACATGGCATGCGACTTCGATCACCAATAGTGAAATTCTCATTTTTCAAAACTTATGGTAAATCGCGTATTCCTGGACAAATTTTTCCCCAATTCTATTTTTCTTTCTGACACCTGTCCCTACTACAGTAGTAATGCACAAAATGATGAATTGCCACCAGCACCAAAAATGATTTGAGACCCCTGTTTTATAAAACAACATTTGTCTCTCCTTATAATATCATAATTTTTTTTGAATCATCTCTTGAGAGAATATACATATGTCCCCCGTCTAGCTCTTGATTTTTTAGTACACACACAAATACAGTCAATAAATGTGTCATCATTTGAAAAGTGAAGATGGGGGATGGTGATAGCCATTTTCCAATCATAAATTTTCGTAAAAAGTGATAGAAGAGAAGAGTGAGGAGAGGGGAAATTTGTGTTCATTCAACTCTTCTTCTTTTCTGAACAAACATGCTTTATTTCTTCTTCTTTCTATTTTCCTGATTTGATGATTACGTGGAAATGAAGGGGAGTATTGATTTATTTGGTGCGACTTATTATTAGAACTGTCCGAATTAGAACTTAGTACTTCCGAAGCACCTGATAACTTGAAAACTTTAGGAAATGTATAAGACCAACTTGTCATATTCTGTAAAAAAAATTCAGCCCCAAGTCGTAACCGGGAGCTTAAATATGGTCCGGTTCTGATCCGGAGAGTTCTAATACGGGGCAGTTCTAATGCGGGATAACAGCGTGTAAACCTAAAATGGGTTAGCTGTATCCAGTTTTCTGTATTTAGAATGAGTGGGTCCCACCACGAAAATAAAAAATATGAAAAGACCTCGCTTTTTTTCTGATTCTAAAGGTCTAGTTCATCTAGAGTTTCGTGATTTCCCGGTCTCGCCATGAAAATACGAAAACTACTTGTTTTGGTTGTTTTTTGGTCTTGGAAGTTTGAAAATTGGTCAGTCAGAATTAGCAAGTTTCGGTGATTCGAATGAGTATAATCATGACTACGTTTTGAAGTGTTTAGAATTGGTGGGTCTCGTCACGAAAAAAATATAGCCATTCTCTTTTTTTTTTCGATTCTAAAGGTCCATTTTTGAGATTATTCAGGGTTTTTGAGTCTCATGACGAAAATCCAAAAATACCATAGCTCTCCTAGTTTTGCACCTAGGAATATGGCAATTAGACGAGTTGAATCAACTCGCCGCTTCGATTCTGATGAGTATAGTCATGACTAGGTTCAAGATTTTCTCATTTTTAGGATTTGTGGGTCCTAAAACCAACTGTATCTTAGATCATTTTGTAGCTAAGGCTGGGGAAAAAACGACGGTTTGAATGAGTATAATCATGACCATAATACGATTATTTTTGGAGTTTCTTGGTTTTTTTTTGGGTCTCGCCACGAAAATTTTTTGAAAACTTTTATATTTCTGATAATTTTTGTCGTAGAATTTTGAAAATTGGACGGTCCGATTCTTTTTCCCGATCCCAAAACTGCAAGATGATTCGTTTGAGATCCGATCCCTTGTCTAGCAATCTAAGTTCCTAGCTAAATACCTCCATGACCAATTCCCCTGATTTTCCCAACTACCAATATATATCACTCTCGTTAATCTAAACCACCCATTCCTTTCCCCTCTCTCCAATCTTTGCCTAAAAAGGTCCGATATACCCAACTTCTTCTTTCCGAAGAAGAAGATGTGCTCATGCTCATCCTAAACTGCCAATCTTGCACATTAAGCAATTGGCTCATTGGCGCATCTTGTCCTCTGGAGGCCCGACGTCTTCTTCTTTCTTCTGGAGAAAGTGGTAGAGGAGAGTCATCCCGTTTGATATCTGCTCCCCGGGGACTGTCCCTCTCTCAGCCATCACAAAAAGTGAAGGAGGGCCCCCTAACTTTCTAATGGGTGGGTGGGACGAATTAGAGATATCTGGAGAGAGAAAAGATCTTCTTTGATTTTGGTGTTGTTCCTAAAGAAATGGAGCCCCCCTTTTGCCGAAAAGGACGGGAGGAGGAGTTCTTCCCTAGTTAGTGGTTAAACGAATCAAGCCGTCAGTCCCTAACAAATGTGATAGATGCCGCGCCAATTTAGGAAGCAACGAAGACGAAACGAAAGGAGACGAATTTTTTTTTGGCTGTCATTTTTCGCTTCCATACACACCACAAATACAACCAATTTAGTTTTCAGTGTATTCCTTGTTTTCGCTTCATTTAGAGGCAATGGATTCACTTTGATTTTAAGTAGTAGCTTGACAAGGGAAAGTATTTTCTCGCGTGGGGTTAGGAAATTTCTATAAATTGGTGGTCAAAAAGTAGATGTTTCAGTGAGTGGGTTCTGAAATTTCCAGCCCTCACTGAAGCCTGAAAGTCTGGCAATCTTAATCTGAAACGTCAATAATGCATTTTAAATAAAAGGGCGGGGCTAGATATTCAGATTAAGATCACCAGACTCTCAGGCTCAAGTGGATGGCTGAAAATTTCAAAATCCCCTTACAAGAGCATCTACTTTCAGGCCACCGACTCATAGATAATTCCTAACCCATGTGAAAAAACGTTCACTTGTAAGCCCGAATTCGATCTTTTGTTTTCGAACAAATTTTGAATTTATTGATCCAAATAAATAGGAGAAAAATACTTGGAACCCTTCAAGGGCACACCTTTTAGTACATCACTTCCGAGCTCGCTTCCTATCTTGCAACCTTATACAGTAGTCTCACCAAAAATGTAATATGATGACGAACAGACATACATTTCCTTATGAAAGTTTTTATTGATACATATTCATTCCGTCTTCTCTTCTTTTTCAACCATCACAAATCAAAACATCCGACGACCATTTTCACATGATGATGCTCTCTTCGCTTTCCCCGTTGATGATGATGATGATATATTTGATTATGATATAAAGATGATGCATCATCTCATATTTGGTAAAAACGATGGGAGGAGGAGAAACAAAATAAAATTTCTGATGGGAAATACGGAAATCATTTCGGATTGTTCGAGAGCCACTTCTTCATTTTAAAGAGGCTCCAGCATCTTGTGTTGTGAGGGCCTGTAAGACCGTTGTGGGCGGAGCTATCAAAATTTGATCAACTAACAAAATATTTCAAATGTTAAGAGCAACAAGTTTTTAATTGACACCTTTTCTGTATTTTTCTTCACAGCTGAGATATTTGAGCTCAAAGTTAACCTATCGCTCAGCTTCAAGCTTAGGTGCCTTGATGGCTAAATCTCGATTGCGGAAAATGTATTCGAAATTGAAAAGTTTTCAACTTTTTGCCCAGCTCTATCAAATTCTTTCTTCCCTTCCCATCAAAATAACTCTTCTCAATCGTACCAGTCATCACATTTTTTTCTCCTAAATAATATAAAAACTGTACAAATACAGTCTCAATGCCCATCATGAATAATAATTAGGCACCCTCTCTCAATCAACAAATAAAAGAGGAGCCGTCACTTTCTCACAAGATGGGAGCGACTAAAAGAGACACCGGCACCGCCGTCATCTTTCTTTTTTTTGGCTGTCAAAACAAAATATTTTCCCATAGAGACCATTTCCCAAATCGAAAAAGGGGGGGGGCGGGGGTTTTCATTCATCATGAATTACGATTATTGTTTGGGAAAGATTTGTTGAGAGGATAGGTTTAATAGTTTAGAATCGAGCATTAGGCCTTTTTTTTTTCTCTCTCTCTCTCTCTCTCTCTCTCTCTCTTTCTCTCTCTTTCTCAATACTACAGTTAGCCAGTAAATTAAGCCTAACCCCAAGAAATCTGTGATGTTACAGAGGCAGAGTCTAGGCCTTATTTCCAAAATCGGAGCCCTCAAGCCTTAAAAGCATATGAGTCGGACCCTGAGCTTAATACTATCTCAGAATCATCCTAACCCTTTAAATCTTCGAACCCCACCTAAGAAACTTCAAGTCCCCACCCTAAGCCCCGCCCCCTTTTCTATTTGTTTTCCTCTCTCTAAATCATCAAGTTTTGCCCCAAAAAAGCCATAAATTGCGATTCCGGTGTCGAATCATCATCATCACCAAAGCATAGAGATTTTAGAGAAAACACAGAGTTTCTCTATTTACTCTTCTTCCCTGCGCTCTCACCCTCTCGCTCATTTCCTCTCATTTCATTTCATTTCTTCTTCTACAGTAATCATTGATAAATCGGGAGACTCCGCCCACTTTTTTTGGGAAAGGGGTGTTTGCCCAATCTCGGTTGATGAATCAATGCAATGCGCGCGTCCCACTAACAAATTAGTCATTTCGCGCGCGCGCGCATCGATAAATAGGCTCCGCCCACTTTTGCGGGAAGAATGGGGGATAGATGCACCATGGTTTTGTTTTATTGGATGGATTGGTGAGACAGTGGGTTAGGCTTATAGGGCGGTTTTTGGGGCCTAAGGTAGAGTGGGCGTGGCTCTTGGGCTCAATTTCCAGATTTTGACGTTGGCTTAGGCTCCAGGCAGCTTTAGGCTTAGAATTTCCTGCTTTAGATCACTTTAGGCTCCTTTTTTTGCGTCTTTATCCGTCATTTTCAGTTTTATAGCTCTAATAACTTTTACCAATTTTTCAGACTTCAAAGTGATGGAGGACGCGGCGTATGCGTGTGCGGGATGCGATTTCACTACAAGTGAGTTGGGTCTTACCACGAAAAAATTTATAATGCCACTTAAAAGTTCCCCCAGACAGTTTCATTCTCCCTCCTCCGGAGT